>JAAAQI020138616.1:0-12385 GCA_011800005.2 Stichodactyla mertensii
CAATTTTTGAAAAATGTTTTCTCGGCCGCTTTAACACCTAACGTAATGAATCTTTGCAGGGTTACTAAAGTTGAGGTACTCTTTCTAGTGCTGGTATTAGTTTCTAATTTTAACTTATTTTAAATTTCGGCCGCCATTTTGGTAAAAGGTCTATTGAATACTTAATCCCATGTATTTTGAGTCCTAGAAAACTCCAAAACTATTAAACTGAGTTAAATTTTATAGCTGAATCATCTAAAAAACACGCGAGAAACAATTCCCGTGACCCCTTACCTTAATACAAAAGGACAGATTAAAGTCAGGGGCGGATTTGAGGGTTGGTCATTGGATGCCCGTGACTCCCTCTCCCTAGTTAAGAAATATTTTTCAACATTTTATGCTTTCAGTTTTTTAAAGTTGAATTTCAATTTCTTTCTTGTGTGACCCCTCCTTTCCCAAATCCTAGATCCGCCCTTTTAGACACTAATTTCATTGTTTTCTTTTGTGTCTCTTTGTCTATTAGACTTTAACTATTAGTTTCTGTTTCACGGAATAAGTGCCATCACTCTAGTAAAGCATTAGTTTGGCCTATATTCATGGTAATATCATTTTCTCTTAAAGTGGTTCTTTGAAAGTCTACCAGATTCAAAACATGAAAGGTCAACCTAAGAGATTGTTGAAAACAGTTAGTGGCGGCTCTGACAGAAACTGGAAGTGCGGCACACAAACTGTCAACGTTAGCACTAAATACCAGGTAAATCAAGTGAAAGAACTATGTAGGAACAGAATATTTTACGCAGTGAAAATATCTTTCCCGTGAAGATGGTATGTTATGATTTTTTTTCCTTCATGAATTAATGACTGCCCCATAGCCACATCACGAGTTTTAAGGTCCATACACACGAAGGGTTTTGCTCCAGAGGCAGGCTCCCAGGTCATTATGCACAACTAGTACAGACGGGAGAGCATGCTGCGGGAGCTTGCTGCATGGTGTGGTCATGCACACTAACCAGTTTGAATACCAGGGAGCGTGAGCCGGAGGCAAAATTCTGCTCCCACCACAACCTTTTTTACATGAAATCTTTGGTACACACGAAGGAGCAAAACGACCCTGGAGCCTGCTGCCGGAGCGAAACCTTTAGTGTGTATAGGCCTTTATGCTACTGCGCATGACGTGGGCGCTACTCACATGATGAAAAGTGAGCATTATTGCAAGGGCGCTATATTGGATTTGGATTTAGCGTGATGTACGTAAACTTGGCTATTTAAGGAAACAAGCGCTTGACAAGATAAATGCAAATCCAATATAGCATTTTCACTACACCTGGTGCCCACTTTTTCATTTCTTGAGCATGCGCAAAGGGCAGTGACCCATACCTCAGTCTGACAACATCCTTCCCTCTTGGAAAGGAACAAGCTGGCCCCTCAAGGGATTAGCTCTTATTATATTGATACGAAAGCTAGGTATTCGGCTGTTATTGGGTGCGAATCGAAGGTTCCTTCCATGATGAAAGACAAGGGGGAGATGGATCCTAACTCCCTAGCGTGAACCCTCATCAGAAGCCACCAATGTACAATTCTACGTACAGAATACTTCTGTTGACCGATCAGCGCGGTTTGTTTCTTTTATTGCTAGATTCTAATTGAGGCAACTGTTGGTTCTGGATCCGTGGCTCTTGACGAAATAAGCCTCGCAGCGGGAACCTGTTAAATAAAAATCACAGTAAGAGGTTAAGGTGAGGATATACGGGCAACAAAATCGTGCAACTTGTCATGCAACAATGTTGCGTTGCAAGTTGCAGAGAATATATTGCTCGTATTACCACTTCGTGTGCAACAAAGAAAATTAGTTGCCGGCAAATGGTAATACGAGCAATATATTCAGTTCTCTGCAACGTACAATGTAACAATGTTGTATGACAAGTTGCACGATTTTGTTGCCCGTATATCCGCCGCACCTTTAGACTTGGAGCAAAATGAAAACCAAACTATCTGAATGGTTGTTTTGTCGCCTTTTAATGTCACATCGAGGTTATTGTCTTTCTATATTTTGTACTTTTATAGACCATAGAATGGCGTTATGAAATGATCTAAACTCCAGTGGAACTAATAGCGTAGCGACGCCATGATGCTACGGTTAACAAGAGTACGACACATAGAAAGACAACCTCGCTTTTTACCTCAATTTACTTCAACGATTGCAAAAGCTGTCCATAAAATAACGGCTAATTTCCAGGCATTAAGGGAAAATAAAAGGTTATTATATGGAAGTTCTTATATGGACTCTCTCTTATACCCTCACATAAATTTGAACCCTCCCCCCTCCCCTGCGTCACACATACACACACACGCTCCCCGCGCCGCTACCAGTTAACTCTTCACTAAGATAAATTCCTTGTCTGTAATTTTTCAAGACCCTCCTTAACTAAGAAATAAAATTTCAACTTCCCCTTCCTTTTGTCCCTTTTTTTCGAGACCCCCTTAATTTTCCTCGCGCCCCCTCCCCCTCCCCCAGGCATGAATGATGAACGAGTCCCTAATCGAAAAAAGTTGAGAAAATTCCAAATTATTTTAAAAATTCTTTTATCCAGAAAAAGAGAGTTGGGCGAGGTGACTGAGTCCATGATTGTTTTATGTTCTGTTTTAGATTGCGACTAATGAACAAGCTCAAAGATCAAGTAAAGATGACGTGAATCAAATAAAAATATATTTAAACACGAACAAGTTTGTATATATATATATATAAAGGGAGCGACGAAACACTTGAGAAGTACAGATATCTAATATTTTTGAATTTTGAATTTTATGGAATAATGTTTGAAAACTCCGCAAGCCATCTTATCATCATCAAAAAAGGGGGAAATAGAGTTTATGATTTCCAGAATTTGCAAAATGATAAAGTACGCAGACCTTATAGGCGCTTTTGAGGTGTTACGCCCTTATCTAAAACGTATATCATATATCAGATTTCACAGACTACGTTTAGTATAATTCCGGACCTAATGATGAACTTGGGGAACTCCTGATAGGCGCTTTTTAATTTTTGGGTGTTGCTCCCTTAACCCCAAAAAATTCTGTATTATATATTGGATTTCACAGACTAAGTTTCATAAAATTCCCAGTGATGACCTTGGGGAACCCCATGCTAGCGCTTCTATTGCTCACTCCAGCACCTTAAACTAGTCCTGTTTCTACTGCATCAAATTTCATTTTCCTTGCAAGCGCGAATCGAAATTATTATGAGGGTATCCCAGCTCCTATTTTATCCTTGTTTTTGAACATAATGGATATTATCGGGGCGGCAAAAAATCATTTATAAAAATAAATTTTCGTATTATTGACGGTCTTAATTCGTCGTAGTCATGAAACTGTTCGCCTTTATCGCTTTTAATTTTTTCAAAGCAACTTAGCTATTTGTCCTTTGTTCAGACTTTTCAAAAGAATTTAAAGAATAATAGACCTCTTTAGCTTCGTTGTTTGTTTACCCATCTCAGACCACGTGATGTCACTTGTCTTGGGAGTTGATTCTTTCGTATGTTTTAAAAATTTTAACACGTTCATCATAAAATAACAATTCCTAAGAGAATGTCACGCGGTCTGAAATGGGCAATTTGTATACCAAACTAAAAGAGATCTATTGAATTATTGCTCAGTCAATACTTGGCAGTTTTGGATTTATTTTACCTAGGCGATCGACCATTACTGCTTCATGATGTAAAAGTTATGTGGGCTAGATATAGTCAGTAAATATATATGTCTATTAGTAGATCCATGGTAGATTTCACCTTTGAACTACAAGTCACGAAGCCAATACAACATTTACATCCTGTGTAAACGACGCTAAGTCATCCAGAACAAATCAAACATTGATATTACCAAAGAGAGCATAATGCTTGTATCTTTCGAAAACAAGTCATAAAAGGGCTTTAGTTTGGCTTTTTTCGGAGCATTTAGAGGCAGACATCCCAGCTACATTCAAAGGAAGGTTGCCTGAGAATCCATTTTGGAAGTTTGAGGGATATCGAAATTGGATTTTTCAGCCTTCGAAGAAGCTATATGTTTTGAAAACGTCAGTTGTTCATGCTGTGATTCTGTCTGGTTACAAGGTTAGTACTGCAATCGGCCAAGTGGAATTACATTTGAAATTTTTAGTTTAACACAATTTCTTCGACCAAGTGACAGATATCTTAGCTAAATTATTCCCAAGGAATGCTAACTTTGTCCATAATTTAAGTTCTTTGTCAACGAAGAAGAATGAATATCTACCTAGCATGCTTTGCGCGCCTCGATCGAATATATATTATCACACTGAGATGCCACGTGATCTCCTCACTCTCGTCATCTTTTTATACGCATTTATTGATACGGCATATTTTGATTTCTCTGAAAACTTACTTTCGAAATTACCGAGTCATGTCCCAGAGATGTGTCCAGGTTTCCTAAGTTCCCTTAGTATGATCGCAGAAAATCTTTAATAAACGAAAAAATCGAGGAAAAGTCGGCGAAAAACCTTGTCGAGAGGAAGTTTTCAAAACAAACGCGAAAGGCACATGCATCATGAGCAAGACGTGCAAAGCATGCTAGGTAAACATCTTCCTTCATGATACTGACCAGCGCATTTTCTCACTAACAAACTCTTAAAAAACATTTGGTTTTAGATTTTCAAAGCATTGTGGAGTTGTGAATTAAAATCGTGAATGTAGTTGTCATAGTTTGGTCACTTCTTTTGACTTCCTCTTTCCTCTCCTTTCCTCGGTACGTGTTTGTAACACATTTTCACCATTTTAGTAGCAACAAGGAAAGATGACTGTCCTGTATTATGAGCACGTGACCTAAAAGTCACATGACTATGTCACTACCAAAGACGATTCCCTACTCCCGATTACTTCTCTCTCCTAGTTACAGACTATAAAGAGGGTGGAAACCTTCACATTACCGAATTCTAAAAATCCATGCACAATCTTCTCGATTAGTGATCGCATCTCGCGTCTGCTTCTTGTTTTCCGCTGTTTCCATCACTTAGGGTGCGGTTTTCTTCTCCTACAAATCTTTATTCAAGAACATTCAGTTAGACTAGAGAGAGATTTACAGCCCTGCTTTGTCTTGTCGCTCACGCCTTCATATATTAGTAACGCATTGCAAACCACTTCCGGTGCGTGGAAACCAGTGAAGCCTCAAACATTTTTGAAGCAAAGAGTCATTTGTTATTGAAGCAAGCTTGGTTAACGAGGGTAACACGAGGGTAAGTTTTATATTCTTCTCTGACTGAGTAAGATCCTTCCAGAGAGGGAGCCAAAAGTACCAAAAGTTTGGTGAAGTATTGCTAAGTTGAACGAGGTAAGTTATCAGGTATTTTTGATTCTTAGTCTAACGAACTTTATCCGTTTGTTTCATAACATTACTCAGTATTCACAGTGCAGTACGAGTGGTATTTCCTCCTTTATAACAATTCAGAATCACTTCTGGTGTACTTGCAGTGTTTTATTGAAAAACAACTGAACAGGCACAGTTACAGAATCCTAAAAATAGTATATCTTTCGAAGTAATTATTTTCACCATTTCATGGCCATTCTCAGAGTATCATGCTCCAAACTCCAAAGTTGTTTCTAGACTTTTCCAATTCAATACATTATAATCCATTAGAATAAGTACGAAAACCAGCAAAAGCCTTTTTTTATTCTTTGAACCTCATTTTTATACTCGAAGTTGCATTGAGCATTGAAACCATAAAAATGGACGCGTGGAAGACTAACAGCCGTCACAGTATTAACCATATAAAGTACTAGTTATATCGTTGGATACTGATCGGTCACGCAAAGTAGCGATCGTTAATAAACACTCAGGCATAACAATATTGACAAAAGTACATTTCGGGGTTAATGAAAGCGTTAATGAAACCGTTGTTAGTCATACGAGCGAGGCATATTCGGGCAACTTCAGTTTCTTGATAGGCATTTTCGCCTTTTTTAGTTATTTTTGGATGCTTTATTTATATACAGAAACGACTATGTAAAATTTTCACCTCAGGACAGCTTTTCTAACGCTGCATTCAAAACAAACCGAGTATTTTATCAACTAAAAGTGGCAAGTTTTCTCAACAAATAACTGGCTGCTGTATATACCAGCTGAGTGAACAACTAGCTGCGCAAAGCATTGCTGGTCAAAAACCTTCAGCTCTTACTCTTTGTTTTCAAAATCATTTCTCACATGGTTTTAGATAATTCACAGCTAAAATTTCACTCTGTTTAATAGTTTTGGACTTCCTAGAACTCAAAATACATTAGATTAAATTTTTGATAGTTTTCAGGTAGAAAAAAAGAGCCTGAACATAGGACCGGCCATGAAAAATCGCAACGGACTGCCGGTGATTGGTTAGAAAATTTATTTCTGCTCTTCTCGGAAATGACTATCCGAGAAGTTGTCCGAAATTGCCTCGCCTCCATGATCACTCACAGGGTGACCAACACTCATGTTCGGGAAGATTCAATTTCTATGGGGGAGGGGACAGGGGGCAGGACTGGAGATTGGCTGGGGCTCGTAGAGGGGAGCGGTCCGGCTAGCCTTAGTACCTACGTGCTTGCATATTTTCTCTCTGAATTTATTGAGATTTGAATCGATCAGTTCGACGCGGGAAAAACCTGGATTAAAAAAACTGTCCAGTCCAGTCCAATCTTGGCTTTACAAGATGCCAGTTCATATGATGCTATATCTAGATATCTGTTGGACTTTTCGATGGAGTACAGCCAAATCAACAACCAGTAGAAAGATACTAACCAGGACCTTAGACCTAACCCGTCTATTCAAAGGCATTTCCGATATCGATCTAATTTCCGTCAAATTATAAGCTTATCAAAGTCTCGCAGCATGTCTGCGCAAAACCAAATCAACACTTCAGTCAACACTAAACCTTCTCTGGGAAACAACAATCAGATCAACAAGTTTTGAACGCACGATATTTTACAACTTTAACTGAAAGCCTTTTCACTCAGACAGTGCAGAATTATTGAGAGAAGGTAACTAAACAATTCGTAGCATCGTTGAACCAAGGAAAAATCGAGAATTTTATACAAAGTACGATTTAACACGACGGTAAGTCAGTTATCCATTATTACGTCTTATGATTTATACTGTTATGTAAACTTATTTCAAAAGTTATTTTAAACTTTGCTTTCAATGCGGAAACCGAAGTAACGCAAACGCAGAAAACTGTAAACGTACGATAACGATAAATTTTGAAAAACTCTGGACTGGTAAAAAACATGTCGATGCATCATCATCATTTAAAACAATTTAGAATCCCTGTAGATATTAGTCATATTCCAAACGCTAGCGCTTTTTATTTTTGAATAAAGCGTCAGTGTAATGGATTGCATGAAGATAATCTAAAAGCCAGGTCTGTTGTTTTCTTTGAAACTTCTACCGTTTATTATTGATCATGACATCTTTTCGTTTCGTGTTTTGTTCGTCGCTCACGTTTTTTTACCCTCGACACTTTCCTCTTCGCTCCAAGTAATCCAATCTTGGTTATTTATTCTTATTTACTTTTGAGAAGCGTGTAACTTCGAACTTATTTCCCGCGGACGTTCGATAATTCGTTAAAATCAACTTCAAGATTTACACTGACGAAGCTGCTCCAGCAAAGAAGGGTAGTGCTTTGCCTAAGGATGGTGTAAAGGAGAAAAACAAGTAGAATTTACAAATAAGACTGAATAAGTTCGAAGTTCGAAAACGAAGTTTGTTGTGAACTTCCAAAGTATAAGATGAACTTCGGAACTCACTCGTCAAAAGTTATGTGAAATGCACTAAGGTCAACCGTATATCGGATTATATTTTTGCCCTTCCCACCCCTCTCAGGGGCGGATCCAGGATTTTACAAAGGGGGATGGGTAGTCTTATTCAAAGCTCCTTCAACTATGTATATATATATTTCATTAATTACGAGATGCAATCAGATCTGTCGTTTTATTTCATTTAAAATATTCATACTTTTGACTGTTACCATCTCTAAAGGGGGGTGGGGGTGGGGGTGGAAATCCACCCAATCCACTCCCCCTGTATCCGCCCCTGCTTCCCTCGGTTGAGGACATTGTAACGATTAAAACTGAATGGAAAAAACTGGGGAAAAGTGTCAAAAAAGTGAGTGGAATGAGAAATTAATATCCTGGAACATCTTGCAGGGTATGAAGAGCTTTGCAAAAGCTTGCCATATCCAGCATATATTTTCATACAAATCCTATGAGCTGCTTTCGTAAGACCCATAAAGCACTTTGTTTTGGCTTATTTGCATCAAGATGAAGGGCACTGTGTATGAACACAATATTTTTTGAAGGATAACAAGCTACTGTATTTATGCAAAGTGCCCCCAAAGTCAAGAATAAGAAACCAGTGAATTAAAATTTTGGATTTTATATTTCATGCCATGTTTCTTATGTCAAACATCTTCAGGTGACACTTCACCTATGATCTTTTCACTTCTGGGGTTCATTTCCACACTAGTCCTTGGTTTAAAGGGGCTATGGTCACGTGATCTGTCAGTGCAAAAAGGCCTAATTTCACTTTCCTTTGTTGCAGTTAAGAATCAAGCGATATAGAATAACCGAAGCAAATCATGGTGCAGTCTTCTCCCTGCTGTGGTGTTGTCTTTGTCTTTGTTCTTATTTTGATAACAGGAATAGATGGTACGTAGGTTTCTGTTAGGTACCTCTAAGGCCTTAGTTTTCTAACTTGACCACTTTCCATACATCGGTTAACTGGTCAAACACAAAGCATTCAGTCGAGGCTGAAAGGTCGTTTCAAAGGATTATTCAAATTTGTACTTCACATCTTTATTGGAATACTTTGTGTTTGACCAGTGAACCGATGTATGGAAAGTGATCAATAGCGAGCGAACATCATGATGCATCGTGGTCGAGCTGTTAAGTACTGGTTTGAAGATCTGTTGTTCCTCATACCTTGATATGTTGTTGTTTGTACTGATAAGCTAGACCACAATACAACCTGCTTGTCTATCGGGAAAGGTTTTATTTTCGGCTCCAGAGCCATTTGTTGATCTTACTACGCATAACGAACTCTCTGATCTTGCGAGCATGCGCAATACAAACAACAGGGTTTCAAGGGTTGAGAGTAAGGTCTTAGGTAGCCGTTCAGGTGACAATAAAATTGATTTGATAGGGAAATACGTCTACTGTGCTACAAGAATAGCTAGGAATTAAGTAAAATTTGTCACATCTTCTATTTGGTTCTTCGCCCGCCTTTTATGTGCAAATCTGGCAAAAAGCTCTTTGGTTTCTACACAATTTTAAAAGTCTCTTTTATATAATTAGTCCCCTGATCAGCCCCTGACCTCGCTTGCACGCGCTAAATCAAGGAGAATTATGGGTACATATGGGTGTATTTAGCCTTCACCTTATGGTATTTCATCTACAGGGTAGCTTACACAGGAGGCTTCCTCATTTTTTCTATATTGTTATTGTGTTTAGGGATATCTGTCTGTTCACAAAACGCAGCTCCAACTGACGATTTTGAAGTGACTTCACCAGGCTACGGTCGAGAAGACTACAAGTCTGGAACCAATTGTACGCTTACAATTACAACCGATCCTGGAAAAGTGTTTAAAGTTACGTTACAAGATGTGGACATAGTTCCAAATCCCGATGGTAACGACCAATTCCAAGAGGACATACCTTATTTACTTGAATAAACGCCGACTCCCGAATAAACGCCGACTTCCGAATAAACGCAGTATCACGAATAACCGCCGGGTCCCGAATAAACGCCGGGTTAACGAAGCCGACTTTTAACTAAACTCCGGGGGCGTTTATTCGAGTAAATCCATTACCACTAGAAGTGATCATAGATTTGTTACGTTCACACGCCCTCTCTCTACTATTTCAGCTAGTTACCCCCCAGGTCCAATAAAGCTTTATTTGTGTAGAGGTGACAAGGTTGTCATTGACTTTGGCAAAGAAAAGCACACGAGATGTGGACGTCTGTATCATAGTAAGAAAGAAACGTTCATTTCGACTGGAAATACACTTACTGTACGTTTCGTGACGGAGGTAGGAGAAGTCTCTTATCGAGAATTCAACAGGGGCTTCCGTCTGACGTATTCCATTGAGATGGCGAAAGGTAAAAATTCATTCATTAAGAAATGACTCTTGACTTTTTCGGGAGCACACAGATGAAGTCGAAGGCTTTCATCCACCCATCCATCGATCCTTCCATTCGATCATTCGTTCATTCATTCATTCAATCATTTATCATCACTGAATTACCTTACGATTTGCAAGGCTCCTTTAAGCTGGTCTTCATTCTTTGAATACGTGCATCACACATATCCATCCATCCATTCATCCATCCATTCATTTTTTATTATGTTATTAATCATGAGCTTTAATTTGATTCTAATTCATTTGATATAGTGGATGGAGAGTCAATATGTCCAGGTCGACTCATCAAGAAGAAAAGGAGTGGAACGCTCTTTTCTCCTGGCTTTCCAAACAATTACGGAAACAACCAGAACTGCAGAGTCAAGATTCCCATCCCAGATAACTTCCAGATGAACGTCTGGTTCAGCGAGTTCTCCCTTCAAAGTAAGTGGCATGCGAAAATTTACATACTGGAATGAGGGTTAAAAGCCACTCCTCATCTAATGAAAATTCTTTAAAAAGCTATAATATCCAGGTATAATGATATGGGCGTACTTGTAAAGCGCATTGTCTCGGTACGTTATACAATATCGGTTTTTCAGTGGAGGACTTTACAGGCTGAATATTAAGGCGCAATTGGCAGCCACGCGGCTTGCAATCATGAGTAGATAATTAGTATAATAGTACATTATACCTCCAATTAGGGTAGTCTGTTCAACCGGGAGCCAATTCCCTACGCTTAATGAACGAATAGTTCAACAGGTTCTTTAATGTCCCCCATATACAGGTTAAGGAAGGGATGGGAGACAGTTTAACGTCATTACCCGAGAAGAATTGAGGGTCTAACTATTTGTGGATGTAATTACAAAGGCAGCACCTTCTCGGATATTTTAAGACCCCGAGTGTTGGTTCGGTCGAGGTCGGAACCCACGACCTCCCGCCGCACTACGGATCGATGCTCTATTAACTGAGCTAAGTACTGATTACTATATGGTATGTTGCTGCATACCATACCACTGATGTTCGTGCTGTAAGTCAGTACCGTACGTTTCCCACTCATACGATAACTATTCTTATGGGAAGCTATTTCAGTGTTACTGCATACAATACCACTGATGTCGTGCTGTAAGTCAGTACCGTACGTTTCCCACTCATACGATAACTATTCTTATGGGAAGCCATTTCAATGTTACTGCATACCATACCACTGATGTACGTGCTGTAAGTCAGTACCGTACGTTATGGGAACCGCTGCATGGTACTTTGAAATAAAGTCGCAACACGCATTTTTGCCGTTGTTGTTGATGCTGTTTGTTGCTATTCCAGTTAAACTCTCCGAATTTTCTGATGGTTTAAGAGTTCTTTTGGATATAGCATAGGCTATTTCCTTATAGTTAGGAAAAAGCTCAACATATCCATGACATTTATTTAGTAAAAACGCTAACGCGCAAAAGTTACGACGTTTCGACATCTCCGATGTCATTATCAAGTAAAGTAAAATAAAATGACTGAATATTTACATAAGAATGTGCTTATAAAAACAATACCATATTATTCAAAGTCAAGTGAAAACTTTTGCACGCACTGAGTCGGATTGGACGTTCAGTGTTGGCCTGTACTTCTTGATCATTAGCATTTCGTATATCCATGACAGCAACGAATATATAATATTCTTTGTTTCTCTGTCTTTTGTAGATTCCCCAACTTGTCAGAATGACTGGTTAAGTGTCAGAGACGAACATGGCGGACATAAAATGTGTGGTGGCGGCCTGAACAGGATTCCACCCCTGCAAGAACTGAAAGCCTCCTTGGCTAGATTTCATTTCACTTCAGACAGCTATCTGACCAAGAAAGGATTTAGGCTCCACTACAACATGACTCGTCTTCAGCAAGGTAAAAGATTCAGGGCAGGATGAAATAATCGTAAGAGTGGTAATGAAATTATTGAAAAGAATTCTTATAAAATGCCATCAAGACTCTAAGGACATTCACTTGAAGGTCATAAAGCGTTGCAAAAATAAACTGGAATGTCTCAGTGGTTTACGAGATGTTCAACTAATCGAAATTTTAGTATTCAGTGGTAGAAATCCTAGAAAACACTATAGTTTATATAATAAACAGAAAAATACATGGGCGCTTGGAGATATGGAATTTATCTTCGAGTGTTCAAATTTGATATCCCACTCGTTCGCTGCGCTCACTCGTGAGATATCAAATTGAACACTCGAAGATAAATTCCATATCTCCGCGCGCCCATG
>JAAAQI020138627.1:0-12385 GCA_011800005.2 Stichodactyla mertensii
ATCTTTTCTTATACATAGCTCTACACTTTATGTGTATTGAGCACTATTTAATGGCATTAGCCCCTTCATTACATGTGATTGTCTATATTACATTCATTTATAGACTAAGATGTTCTTTATTATGATTACCTGTGTGTTCATAATTGAAAAACACTTTACTAGTAATTATTTTGTTCTTGTTACATCTAGATTCAACAAGCAACAAACAGATTAGAAATTAGTCTGGATAAAAGGCAGTTACGTACATGTGCAGTGTGTTTTGATCTCACTGTTGGGCTCCTGAGGGTAAGAGTGTAGTGTAATCATGAATGTATGTCATGTACTGGCAGATTTGTTATAATTATTAAAGGAGATTATGCACACAGGATACCATGTCTAGAGAGGTGACCATTTTTAATTTATCATTTCTTGTATCCAATTAGACATTGAATCAGGAGTCACTCTTTGTTGTAATTGGTTTTATGGGAAAACCTATGACACTGTCTATATTTCCTTGTTAAGGTGCTAGAGATGGTATCAACTGTTACACCTCAAGTTTTTACTGACTGGAAAATGCAGTCATCAGAACTTCACGTTGCTAGGCTCTTCCAGGTAAAGGACGTTTTTTTGTTGTTTTTTTTTTAAGTAACATCATCATTAGCTGCTGCCTTATATAAGGTAAGGAAAGGACTATAGCTATTACTGGAATGCATGCCTTTCCATGAGAAATAGAGAAGGGCATGGCTGCCATGATGGTTGACATAAAAAAGGAAGCCAAGGCTGATCAAATGCCAAGAATTAATTATTTTCCTACTTTCATTTTCCTGCTATAATTCTTTTGGCCCTAGTCATTTCATTCATTTTCATTCCCTCTTTCTCCCTCCTTCCGTTCTGCCAACTTCCTGACATTTTCCTTCCATCCATAATTTTTTCCATCATTTGCATATCTTAATTCTCAACCATATGGATACATATAACATGTCTTGAATCATGTCTGCATTCTGCACATCTGCATTTATTAAATCACCCTATTTTTAAATTCAAAGAAAGACTGGGCATGAACTCTATCCCAAAATCAATCCTAGAATTCAATCCAAGACAGTGGCACCTTTTGAATCAGTCTCACAATTTGGTGAATTTTAGAAAGGTGAATTCATTCATCCATTTACTCATTCAGTTGTGTATTTTTTGCAGCTGCTAACACAGGTCCTCAATCGCATCACTGCCAGCTCCAACCTTTTTGATAATGTTACCAGACTTCATTTACCTGGCTTAGAAACAGTTGATAGGTTTCCAGTGCTTGGTGCAGTGGCTGGAATTCTTATCACATTGTTGTTGCATGGAACTACTGAAAGGTTTGAAGTCCTTAATATGTATAATATGGTCAACTTCCTTCCCTCCTGTTTATGCACTACAGAAAATTACAGGGAGAGAGTATGTTTGTTTCTGAAAATACAAATCAAAGGTTTCTGTTTTTCCCATACTGAAGAACTGTTCATTTTTTATGGGCATAAGGGGACTGGTGGGTTTCCAGAATCTGTCCATGAATATTTACATGACTCCCTCTTCATTCATAGATTTCTACCTGATCCCCCATCTACATAAGGTTGTAATCATTATGTATGGTTGAGGTCAAAATTTTTGGCAGGTCAAATTTTTATATAGGTACTATGAAAATTTCAAGATCCCCCCCTTGTAATAAGAAAAAATCATGTATCCTCTCATGGTAGGCTTTAATAAAATTTTGCATCCCCCCCCCAATGTTGAAAAAATTGTTGAAATCCCCCCATTAACTGATAAGAAAGTTTTCAGATCCCCCCCTGAATTTCACCTGCCCCCCCCACCACCACCCAGCCATATGTAATGAATGCAGCCTAATAGGTTTTTGCATGAGCTCCCAAAATTTTCTGCTGACCCTCCCCATCTCCACCCCCTGACCCTCCCCATCTTCACCCCCTTATTTGGGGGTGGGGGTGGCCTCCAGCTTAGCCACCCTCTCCCCCACCCTCTTCATGCCCATAAGAAATGAATGGTCCCTACTACTTCATTAAAACACTGTGTAGTATGCTTTTTTATCTTTTCACATGAATTTGTTTCAACAGCAAAGAACGAGCTACCTCTGCCTTGCTTGCGGAGCCTGGCTTTACTCTCCAGTCTGTGGAATTCTTCATTGGTGGCAAATCTTCTGTTCCTGGCAAGCTATCACCACAAAATTTTTCATTTTGCACCTGTAAGTATACTTCAAACATTAACAGTGTAAACTTTAAAATGGGAATTCTTGCAGTAAAGGAATATCAAGCATAAATTGTCCAGATTAGGTGTTTAGTGCTACTTGATTTCCAAAAAATGTCCATTTGAAATCCTTCAAGGCAGGTATGTAACAGGTATGTAGCACATGTGCAGTAGGTACATATAGGTGTTTAGCAGTTATGTAGCAGGTATGTAGTAGGTATGTAGCAGGCATGTATTGGGAATGTAGTAAAGGTATATTCATGGTATGTTAGTAGGTATACAGCAGGTGTGTAGCAGGTATGTAGCACATATGCAGTAGGTATATATAGTAGGTGTTTAGCAGTTATATGTAGTAGGTATGTAGCAGGTAGGTAATCAAATGATCAACCCCAGGGCGAAAAAAAACTACTGCAAGCCACCTTAAGCTTATAATTATTTCTACACAAAGGTAGAAAAAATGGAGATCTAGGAAATAGCTTCATCCCTTAAAAATAAGACCAAAATGCTGATTTATTTTTTCTCGATGATGTTAAGTGGCAAACAAAGATGTGAGCCAAGAAGAAGCAAAAGAGGTGGAAGAGCTGGTAAGATATCTTGAAGAACAGAGTTTGCAGGTCCAACTGCACCAGCAAGAATCTGTTGATGTTGATGAGTTGTGTCCTATCTGCTATGCCATGAAGATTTCTGTTAGATTTAAGCCTTGTGGTCATGTCTCATGCAAGTAAGTTAGTCTATAAGGAGCTTCCTACAAAAAGTGTAGGTCCAGAAGTCACCCACCTTGCATCAGAAGGGGATTGATTTTTGATACTTAATATATTGTAGGATAAAGTAAGACCCCTGCACACACAATGTGTTAGGATAAACCCTTCTATGCTCGCTGTCTTACAGTAAACCAACTGACGTTTATTCATAAATTTTTCATTTTTCAAAATATTTGTTGGGAACAAAAGCCTTTTTATTTAGGGGGGGGAGGGGGGAGATTGCTGATTTTCAAATGCATCATGTGGTACCTAACATGTTGGTTGAATTTGAATCTGCTTTCTTATGACCCATGAAGCATTTGTTTTAGGCTTATTTGCATCAAATTTTAGGGGACTTTGCTTGAACACAGTAGTTTTCATATGCAGTAAAGGATAACAAGCTATTGTTTTTATGCAAAGTGCCCCTCAAAGTCAAGAATACAGGAACCAGTGAATATGTTTTTCATTGCAGGCCCTGTATTACTCGTCACTTGATGAATAACAAAGAATGTTTTTTCTGTAAGGAATTAGTTGAAAAACTGGAAGATATACCACAAGAGTCTGCATTAAAATAGCAGACAAGAATGTATGTATGTAAGGTGAATAATTCACATATTAATGTTTTTATCCAAGAAGCAGAGATTGTTCAACTTCATGTAAAATAAAGGAAAGAGAAAAATGTAACAATAGAAAAACATAGTCTAAAAGAGGTTATGAAAAGAGTTTACCTAACGGTGAGAATTATTTTAATCAGTAGCACTGACAGTAAAAAAAAATTGAATGAAAAGCCATTTCAGTGTTGTAGCACACGTTGGTAATGAGTAAAGCATTACAAAACTTCTCTAAAAATAAAAGTTAATTCAAATGCCATGAATAATTAATGAGCATTTGGTCCTATCAAGCCTCACACCAGTCACATGCATGAAACAACCTTATACCCAGTAAAGTCCTTCTCATTAGTATAATTCTTTATATAAAGAATAAATGAAGATGACTCTTTACATAAAGTTTCACCCAATTTTATTTTATATGACAACTTTGTAAGTCTCACAAAGGACAGTCTCACAATAGATCACGGACTTCCTACCAGTTTGAAATGAGCTAATGTTCCTGTCTAAAACTGAGCATAATATCTTACATGTATGGGAGCCATTTTCTGTACAATGTGCCTGTCCGTGATGTAAAAGTTTCATCACTTATCAAAATATCGTTAAATACTTGAACTTATTTGTGACATATTTACAGTTAAATAAACTCGCAGATTGTGTTTTATCAGGTCCAAAACCACTTGGCTATGTCTCGTGATTTTAAACTGGATAAAACACTCCTGCTCACTTATTTAACACTACATAATTATCAACTGATTAACAATTTACAAAGTTTCTATAGTTTAGTATATTTTATTGTAAAATATCTTAACATTTTGTAACAGAATTTTGTTGACTGGTTTGAATGTATTTATCAGTAATGTGAATTTTTAATTATTTAAAAAACCTCATCCCTTATATTTTCTTTCCATCCAATATTTGTTTCATTCTCAAAATAATTTTAACAGATGGTACAGTTGGTATTATATGGAAGACCCCATTATCATGTAAACCTTTTCCAAATTTGCTCACAAAATAAGCATATTAAATCAATAGTTTCAATGCAAGATTGGTTGTAACCAATTGAGTCAAAGTAGACATTGTTGTGATTATTCAGTACTCCAGTTTTGAGTTCTCTGTTGCTGTGACAGAGTTAGCCTCATTTTTGTGTAGAATATTCACATTTTATTAAAAGGAATGTAATTAAAATGGTTGTTTTCTGCATTGACACTTGTGAATATTTTAACACTGAAATCAGGCTGTCTGCAGTCAAAGAACACGGGTATTTTACAAATGATGCTGGGATGTAAATCCTCCCCTGTGTCAAAGGAAAGTCACTGCCATTGATTTGATTCTTGTAAATTAAGAATTGATTTATAACCTATTTCCTAAAAATATATATAAGTATAGAAAACTATGAAATGTTGAAATTACCCCTTAATTTCACTTGTCATCATAATTAACTTTGTATTTCCAGATCCCAACAATATTTCTAAGCATTAAAAAAAATTCAAACTAAAGACACAATATTTCATTAAAACACCTAAAGGATTTAAACTGTAAAAATCATAGCATGCAGTTGAAACTCTGATGACTACATGTTTGTAGATATTATTTGGTAATAGCTAAGAATGATCATAAAAATTGCTGTTTGCTGTCAGGCAACACCTACTGATAGCCCACCCACAACCTATATGTATGATTCACTTACTGACACCCTGTCATCAACCAGTTAGCCATCAGCAGATCCTATCAACAGCAGTTCTGGGGTTCATAACCTTGATGTAATAACAGTAAACTAGAACTTTATACCTGTAAGACCTGAGAGCCTGTTTGCTTCCACAGACATCAATCTCAAGCAATGCCTGAATTTAAATAAAACCCACTATATATTATATATAGAGAATAATACATGGGCATGCGGAGATATGGAATTTATCTTTCAATTTGATATCTCACAAGTGAGATATCAAATTTGAACACAAGAAGATAAATTCCATATCTCCAAGCGTCCATGTATTTTTTGTTTATTATATAAACTATAGTGTTTTCAAGGGGTTTCTACCACTGAATACTAAAATTTCGAATGGTTGATATTTTCACATGTGAAAAATATTGTATATTTTTTACGTGTGCTGAGATACGACATTTCTCAGTGGTAGAAATCCTTGTAAAACACTGTAGTTTATATAATAATGACTGTTATTACATGATTTGATATCAACTTTGTCTACATTATGATTTGAGGATCAGGAGAGGAGTTGGATATTGATTTGTGAGGTAGAATTCTGCCACCATTGATATACAGTTCATCTTTGACTATTACGTCTTCCCCTAGAACAGAAACACCCTCCATGCGAACCTGAAAAATAAGAGAATTTTGTTTAGGGGTTTTAATTTACCTTGCCCAAAGTTCAACTCGTGCTGCACAGAATTATGGGATTTAAATTGAGGATAAGATGAAGAAATGCTGCCATTATTCACTGGATTCTGGGAATGAACCTTTTTACTGATACTGCAGCCACCTTGAATTATTAATTTGAATATATTTGCCCCCTGGACATCCCATAATATTGTTATTAAAACAATGAAAATTAATATACATGTATTCAAGATGGCTGCTGTATTGGTAAAAAGGTCCATTGGGGACTGGTCATAAAGTAAAGGGGGGAGGTGGGGGTTGAAAACAGGGGGTGGGAACTTCTTGAAAGGGGTGGGCTGTTTATAACACTGTACGTTAGAGGTGGGTCATTTGCAATTCCTGTATGGAAACAGGGGGGAGGGGTCATCACTTTTTGATCTTGTTTTATACTGCACCAAATCCAATTTCACCACACATCCCCCAGTCCCTTGAAACATCATATTCATAAGCAGAAAAAAAGGAAAAATATCTTGAATTTTAATTTCTGGGGTTAGAAAAATTAATATAAAATATGGTTTACAACACAAGAGCTATTTGTTGTATCAGATTGTCAAAATAAAATAAAATGATGAAAACAAGATAAAAATAGATCAGATATTCAGTTATTCATTTTAGGTTCAAGTTGTCAATCTGATACAAAATCATGTTTCAAAAGGTTAATTATTGAAAATTCTCTAAGCAAATAATTAATCTGCATACAATCTTTAATCTTACCCATTGCCCTACTTCTGATTTCCAACCAATAATAGATGACTGAATCCAGGAATGTGATTTTATAACTGCATTACGTAGAATAACACATCTAGAGAGACATGCACCTATGATAAAAGGAACAAAAATGATACTCATAAGGTGACCAACATTACATCACACTAGATTATGTTCTTGAAACAACAGACCCTTCTCTAAAATGGCAGCCACAAATGAGTTAAAATAATGCCGAGTGAAAAATGTATACTAGCACTAATAAGAGCATCTTTAATTTAGTAACCCTACCAAGATTCATTATGTCAGGTGTTATATCGGCTGAAAATATTTAATTTGAAGACTGACAAATTTGGGGATCAGTCATTATTTACTGGAGGGGGGAGGGGGGGCCGGTGCAAATGACAAATGTAATGCTCCACCCTTATTGGGCCCCCTGTACAGTAAACACAATTTATACTGTCTCCCCCTACACACATGCACATGTATTAATTTTTTACTTTTGTTGCTGTTGTTATATATAAATTTTTTACCCCCCACTTTCCCCGGCACAAAAATATGTGGCCCCCCTCTATTTCCATCAGCTCCCCCTGTAAATACTGACTGGTCCCTTACAGACGTTTGTACTGACTTGGGGAACAGAACAGCTGTAGCCAGGTTTTTATTTTCATGGGAATAAATATGGCTGCTGCATGAGAAAGATCTATAAATAGCAGAACATTACATGTATTTTACCAGTACATACCATCTTGAATGATAACTCCTGGGCCTATGACAACATTAGGACCTATTCTACATTGGTTTCCTATTTTGCTTGTTGGATCCTGAACATCAAAATCATCAATGTTAATTAATAGAGCATTTTGAGTCACTCAAAAGGATCAAAAGATAAAGACATGGCAGCCATGTTCGTGATATAACAAAATAAAACATATTTGTATAAGTAATTGCATGGGGCTTAGTAAAACTGTGCTTTTAAAGTTTTGACAAAATTGCCCAATTCGCATAGCAATTAGTGCAATAACCAAACTTTGAAAACACAAATCCTTAATTTTACATGGAACCCAGGCAATTACTTGTTTATAAAATAAGAGGCTAAATTAAAATGATGAATAATCTTAAATACAGCTCTCAAAGAAATCACACTCCATTCTAACTTTATGTATTAAAAAAAAGAAAAACTTACCACTAGGACATTTCCCACTATTCCATTTCCCTCATAAAGTGTTTCTGGAGATTTATGCCGCAAAGAGTTCAAGTACATGCACATCCCTGTTAGGAAATCTTTGGGCTGGCCAACATCCATCCAAAACCCTTCAAAAACAAGATAAATGAAAGTAAAATGTAAAAGGAAATTCAAGTAGATAGAGCAAGGAGAATTTCAACATGTACCTTTTAAGTCAAAGGCAAATAGTTCACCATCACTAGCCATGAATGGAAACACTTCTTTTTCTATTGATGTTGGTCGCAGCTGTCAAAACATATGAAGAAAAATATACATACTGTCATCAGTAAGACATGTGACTCAAAATCCAAGGCAATAGAAATTAATGATGGATGCAGGAAGAGAATGCATTTTTATATACCTCAATTCTGTTCAAGACCTTTGGATTTAATATGTAGAGACCTGCATTGATTTTATTAGATACATAGACTTGTGGTTTTTCCACAAACTTCTCAATCTGTCCAGTTTTGGAATCATATACAACTACACCATACTTTGAGGGTTCCTCTACCTTGGTCACCTAAACAAATGATAAGCAATGGAACTAACATTAATCTCAAAAGCAGCTTTATCAAATATGCTGGTAAAGATTGACAGGGGTACGTGTACCTATTTGACATCTGATTCTTGCCCTGTCCCCTGTCCCCCTTTAACACAACCCCCATCAAACACATATAAGAACATGAAAAAAAGTGGTAATACATGTAGTTTAGAATATGAGCCAACAATGCTTGCATTGTTGATAAGGTATCTGTAGAGTGCCAGTGGGATATCGGTAGAATGTTGGCCTTGGAAGAAGGCATCGGTAAGTTATTGGTAGCATGAAATGGTAGCTTTGACCACTGATGCCTACCAACAATAGATTTAGCTGGCAGGGCATAATGTTTACCCTTTTCAGACTACTTATCATTCCCTTGAGAATACTATTGTTTGTTTGAGGCTCATCCATATTAATTTATCTCCTCAAGTATTACAGAAAAACAAAGAATAATAATCCAAGGGAATGACGTGGTCTGAAATGGGAAAACATTATGCCCAAACTAAATTGGTCTATTGGGCTCATATTCTAAAGTATTGCCCACACATATACATCAAGCAGACCCTTGCTGTTGCAAATAATCAGCATTCATACTCACTACAATAGTCCCTTCCTTCCCATGTTCCTTGTGAAACTTAACCATTTCTTTGAATGGAAAATCACAAATGACATCACTGTTCAGCACAAAGAAAGGTTCAGAATCTACAGTCAGGTGATCATAAGCCAAAGCAAGAGGACCAGCTGAAATTATAAAGACATGGTTTAGTACTCATATATGTTTTGGCTTCTGACAACTCAACCCATAGCGATTAGGAACTAAGTTTTCCTAGAGTTTGAAACCAAATTACAGTACATGAAGAATTCCTATACTTTGGAAATTGAAAACTGACTAATGAAATGGAGTAACTGGTAACTGATTAGTACTAAAACACATTATTACCAATATACGCGGCCAAACAGAAAACTGCCCTCTTGTAAACACGCACTCAATGGGCCACAAATGACTCAAGCAGGGTACGTGATAATGGTATTATCAGTCCTACTGCTGATTGGTTTTTGGTTAATCATCTAATGGATTTTAGCCACTTATAGTTTGGCCTTGTTAATTGATAATAATGATAATAAAATGACTTTTGTCAGAAATATTGTTTATTTGTGCCCTTGTAGTGCCAAAATATGAAACACACAGTATCCTCAAAAATTATATGAAAAAATTTACCTACCTGTCCCTAAAGGCTCCTTTTCTAGTGATATTGTTATTTGGATTCCAAGCTAGAAATTAGAAATCATTTTGCACAAGTATAAAGGCTGCAGCATGAGTGTATTATGAACAGCAATTCTACGGAATTTATACATTTTATCTAAAATAATGGCTGATGAAGGGAAAAAAATACTGTCACCAATACATACTCGCTGTTCTTGCTCTTTCATTTCTTTTTCTAACATCTCTGCTCTGTAGCTTACAGCAAGTATAATGTGGGTCACCCCAGCCTATACAACAAAGTCATACCAGTTGTTATACTGCATTCATATAGCACTGTGATTTATACACGGTGCAGTTATGTACAACAAGTTCACTGGTAACACATGTAAAATGAAGCTGGATACTTACATACTGAGTTTATAATCAGTTTTGATATCAGGAAATGTAATGTTTAAATTAAAACTTATGGAAGATTTCCCAAAATCTATAGGTAATAGTATTAAGCTTAAGTTCCATAGCTCAAGATCATTCCAATCAGTGGATAGTTAGAACTTCAAAGGAGATTAATTAGATGATTATGTTGATCATTAAGGAAACTCAATGAAAACCACCACATCCTTGATCATTCTACTTTAATCATGATTCTACTTTAGTCATGATTCAAAACTTCAGGTGGTTTGCCCTGGTTTGTCGTTGTTTTCAATTAAAAATGTCAACAAGATCGAGTCCAATTTCAACTAACACTAACTACTCATCCAACGTAAAAATATAATAGAATCTAGGATTATAAAGTATTTAAATATCTCAAATGTCTTCAGCTATTTAAGGAGTCGCTGTCGTACAGATAAAACACAAGAGATCTTTAGTTAAATTCAGAGAAGATAAACAAAACTCCAGTCAAACTTTACCAACCTCAACCAAAGCTTCCACTTGATGCATAAGCATCGGCTTGTTACAGAATTCCACCAAGGGTTTTGGTCGAGATAGAGTCAAAGGCCTTAGCCTTGTTCCATAACCGCCGACAAGAATCAGAGCCTTCATTTTGAGGTGTTTAGGGGGGGGAATACTGTGTGAAAGAAGAGGAAAAGTCTTTGGAACCAGTTGGAAAGTCACAGGAAATCCACCATGCAACGTGTCGGTCAGTGATGTTAGGAGAATCTCCAGAATGATCGAATATGACGTCATGCCAGGGACCGACAAACTCGAAAGGCTTACGATTGCCTAAAATTTGTTCAATAAAAAAATTGTGGACAGGAGGAAAGTGGGAGAGACAGGAGAAGAGAAATGTCTGTTGTATGCGCTTTCAGGTGAGAAAAGAAATAATAAATTACATTCATGATTTTGTAAATATCTTACACTGACTGAATGTAACTCTCACTGACATTGATGTCACCATGGTAGTGTTCCAGTACGAAGAAGCATTAAATTGATTCAGTGACATGATTGTTTCAGTGAACTGAAACAGGTGCCATTTCGATCTCAGTCAGCTCCCTCTAATAGTAACTTTTTGAAAAAGAGGGGGGGGTATCAGAACCCCCTAAATGACAACTTCGAACCCCCTATTTAGAAAATATCCAATACAAAATAACTTTCTTGAAGGTTTTGTTTTAACTTAAATATCGGTGGTTCGAATCCCCCTAGCCAAAATCCTGGATCCGCCCCTGCAATTAGTCCCTTAGACCATTCTTCCAGGGTGCGCATTCAAAATTGACGGGTCACGATTAAAAAACGCAAATTCAGTCAAACTTAGAAGCAAACTTTATATTTAAGAGAAGAATAATAAGCAAGTTATTGGATGAGGCTAAGTATGAGTGTGAAGTACATACATACATACATAATCTTTATTTATACACGGAAATCTCATCATACAAAATATGCTCTTCCTAAGAGCCGCGTGAAAGCTAATAATAAGTTTATTTAAGAGTTAGTTAATAAAATAATTAAGTATTATATTAATAATATAAACAGTGTTTGTAAATATATATATATATATATAAGAAACATCTTTTATTCTGCTAGCAGAGGCCTTATTCTGCCTTACATTGGTAGATTTAACTCAACGAAGGGAGAGAATACCTCTTCCCACAGGATATATTATGCATGTTCGCTACTTAAAAGAAAAATTCATCCAGAGACTTTCGGAAGCTACTTAAAGATGTCATTGTCTTAATATTGTCAGGAAGGCTGTTCCAAAGAACAGCCCCTCTGTATTTAAAGCTGCGTTTCCCAGATTCACTATTTGGTCTGGGTACAAATAAATTGTGAGAGGATCCTCTTAGATTGTGGGAATGAATATTTCTTGTGTTCTTAAACATATCTGTTAAATAGTTAGGAGTGCGATCATTCAATGCTTTATGTATTAATATTGCAGATTGTTTCTGTCTTCGCACGTCTAACGTATCCCACTTAAGCTCATTTAATAGTTCACTAGAACTTTTGTCATAATTAGAAGAAGTGATGAACTCTTGCTGCTCTGTTCTGGAGGATTTGCAGAGAGTCAGACAAACTCGGTGAATGGCAATGAAGTGCAGTGAAGTGCGGTAAAGCCGGTGCGGTGATGACGGTGAAGTGCGGTGAATGAGGGTGAATGGAGGTGAATGAAATCTCCTTCGCCAATACCACCAAGGGTATTTCGCCCCCCCCCCCCCCCCCCCCCCCCCCCCACCCCCCCCACCCCCCCCCCCCCCCCACCCCCACCCACCAAAAAAGGCCAGCAAGCTTTTATTTCTCTTTGTTCATTTTTTTTTTTTAAA
>JAAAQI020138638.1:0-12383 GCA_011800005.2 Stichodactyla mertensii
TGAGTTACCGGGGAAAATCCTGTTTCTTTGAATGTGTACCGGGGGGTCCTTTTTCTTCCCCCCCCCCTCCCCCCCCCCCCCCCCCCCCAATTCCCAATATTCTTTTCTCAAAAAGTTGTAGTTAACCAAAATTCCTTAGGACTTTGCATGTGCAAGCAATGTCAGGGGGAAAGGCTCATTAAGAGGACGTAGAATACTCTGCAAGAACAAACAGCACAGACAATGTATAGAGTGTGGAAAAAAGGTTTAAAAAGGCTGATTCAAAAAGGATAGATTTTCCAGTTGTTTTAACACAGTAACCATATTTTGGCCCCCTTACCTCACTTACATGTGCCGAATAATGTGTGACTCTAGAAAGAAGGATCCATGTTGTGATACATGACATCATATCACATCAATAGGCCGTTTGCATGATGGCCTTATTTTACTACCACAAACAGAATGCTTTGTCAGAATGCTTTGTTATTCAGATTTTTCTACTCTCCTGGGAATAGAGAGATATTTGGTAAAATTTGCCTGACAACAGAAGCCACTCAAAGCATTCTGGTCTTGGTAGTAAATTACGCCAACCTGATAACAGAGTGAAAAATAAATTTTGTTCCAAACGGAGCTGACTGAAGTCTTGAAAACACAAGGGCTTGTCTCAGAAAAACGCCTGGGGTTTCTGAGAAAGCTTCTCGTTGAAGCAAAGTGCTTAAAACTAGTGAAGTTTGGTGGACAATTTCAAGTAAAAATATGCCCCCAGAGTTACTTTTGGTGAGTTGTGCTTCATTTTGTATAAACATTATAATCAATAGACAAATAGACAAATGTTAGAATAATTTTTATCCACCAACTATCTTAGTATAATTATAACAGATAAAAAATAATTAATAATGTGAATTAAATTCAACATTATAATAATATAGATGGTCAGCTGTTTCTAAAGTATTACTAAGTCCAGAACAATGTATCATCGCTTCTAATGGTTTTAGTCAAGCTTCTATTCTTTCTGGTTAATTAAAAGAGGTGTTAGACACAGGCATTGTATATTCCTTTATAAAAACACTTCTTAAAGACCTGTTGACGTCAATTTGCAATTATCCGGATTCATCACTACAAAATTTCAACATTCTTTTGTAATACCTTGATCCGTACTTTGTACTGAGCTTTATGTAAAGAAAAGTGGATAAAAACTGGAAGTCCACTGCCATCTGGCGATGTTTTCCTGGATTTGATAATGGATTGTCTGGGCGAAAAGTTATTAGTTCTTAGAGTTAAAATTTTATTTCTATCAAGCATTAAGTTGGGTGCATAGCTATTAAAGAGTGCTTTTTTAATTCATCAGAGTTTTCTACCACGCCAGTGGATCGGAAAATGAGAGATAATTCCTTCCTTTGTTGACTTTATGCCATCCGTGACTCGGCTTTTGTTTACTCACTCACAGTAACCTCGCGGAAAGAAATGCAAATTTCAAAGCTGTTTGACAACACTGCTATGTTACTATGGCCAGAATGAAAGCATGTAATTTCTCGTTTTAACTGTTTAAAAAAGCCAACGACGATGTCAGTTATGACTGAGACACAAATGAACTTGACTAGCCTGCTTTATGACATTGGTAAAGATCTAGACGTGGAAGATGTACGGTACATGAAATATCTTCTCCAAGGACACATAAATAAAGAAACATTACAGCACTTGGAATCAGGAACAGAGCTGACTGAAGTCTTGAAAACACGAGGGCTTGTCTCGGAAAAACGCCTGGCGTTTCTGAGAAAGCTTCTAGTTGAAGCAAAGTGCTTAAAACTAGTGAATTTGGTGGACGATTTCAAGGAAAAATATGCCCCCGGAGTTACTTTTGGTGAGTTGTGCTTCATTTTGTAGTCTATAAACATTAATCAAGATTCAGTACAAACTATATTTTGAGTATTAACCACCGTTTTCAGAAAATAAAATTCGTCAATATCAAAAGTAAGCATAATATTTCATAGATTAAATATCTTTCGGCACGGAACATTCTTTTAAAAGGATGTTTTTTCTTTTGAAACGAAATCTCTTTCTGTAATTATTCAGTTCAACATATCTTCAAACAGTGCGGTATCGAGGGATGTAATTTAACTTTCCTTAAGTAAATTCCACCTAACTGTATTTTTATTCTGGACTTATCGTTGCTAATCTAAAACGAAGTTTGCTAAAACTTTCATGCCGTTTTTCAATTTGTGCGGTTTTCGTACAATATATATTATCCGTTTAACAGACTATTTAATTAACCAGGAACTTGTTACCCTTCGAAAATTTGCCCTAAAAATGCGTCTAAAAGTGGAGTATAAATCATGAGAACTAGGGAATTTTCAAAGCCTTTTTTATTCGTTATTTTTATTTGTTTAGCTTGAAAAATTGGATTGGTTCCACTGGCAAATAGACAACCAGAGAAAATCTAACAGAAATGTGATAATTGGATAACATTATGTACTTTATTTCAAAGTAATAGCCACAAACATAAGTAACCTCGTCTTTTTTGCTAATGTCCTTGAAACTCCATGCTGTATCATTGCGCTTTTTTGTGCAGGAAGTTGCAGCAACTGGAAAAATCGGAAAATAAAATTCACCCGCCTAAATGAAGTACCTAAAAGCACTGCAAACGAGTTTTGTCCTGCGTTTTTACACAGTCTCTAGAAGCACTCTTCTTCAAAGGCCATACTTAACCAAAAATTACTGTCATTTGCAAAGTTAAACTTGACAACTAAATGCAGACAAAAGCTTAAGACAAAAAATCGTAACCTTTAAGCCATCTGAATATGAAAACAATTAAAAACTAACGTTCATTTTAGATGCAGAACCATTTCATGTCCAAAGATTTTGATTTCAGGTGATCGTGACGAGCATGAAGGAAATACTAGAAGAAACACCAAAAGAGAAACAATTCTTCGGATGATTGAACGGCTGGAGAATGAGATATCTGCAAACGAGGAATGCGAAGCAGAACTAAACAACGACGTCAAGCAGTACGAGATGCAAATACAAGCAAATAACGAGAAACTAGTCGAAGAAGAGGAAGAAATACAGAAACTCAAAGAAAAGATCAAAGATAATGAATCCAATATTGAGTCCTTCGAAAGAAAACTCGAAACTGTCCGCTTCTTCCTCAAAAAACAAGAGGTAGAGCTCGATAAGATTAAACAGAAATTGGAGAAAAATAAAAACAGTGCAAGTATTAAAATAGAATTGAAAGAAAAAATGGCAGAGCTTGAAAATGGGAAAAAGGATGAGGACGAATTGATATCGAAGCACCAGAAGGCGCTTGATGACATCAGGTCTATCCACGTGGAGATTCGCCACAGAACAGAGGAAATTATACGCTTAGAAGATACAATCCACGATACGGTCTTACAGATTCGTATTATAAAGCATAATATCCACAAAAATCAGCGAATGCGAATGGAGTTGCAGGAAAAGCTTGAGAACACTTCGATTGATTTGGAAGAAACTAACCGACATAAACCTATGACGCCAGCCTTGTCACGTACTCATAGCCGGCTTAAGTCACATTCAAGAACAGAAATCCAGGATGGTGAACAGGCTGTTGAATACAAGGTAAGAACTAAAGACTCGGACACACGATGCGAGCTTGCGAAGTTGCTTGCAACGGGAAAATCGCATCGTGTGTCCACCCTTGCAGCTGTTCCTCGCGACGTCGCCGGCGACGTTGCAGAAGAAGAAACGAGTTCTACTTTTACGGGTGGACGTATTTCCCTGTTGCAAGAAATGTCACAGGCAACGTCGCATCGTGTGTCCTGGCGCTAGGGAGCAACGTTGCAACACCAGTGAAATGATTGGTATGATTGGCATGCGTCTATCGTTTGCCTGATGTCCATATATATCTTCAACTTCCAAATCTGCACAACACGTCGACCGGGTCTGAAGTTCTCAGTAAAGTCCTTACGGTATCATGTAAACGGTCCCTTATTTATTCATTTATTATTTCCACAGCTTCTTGACTACAGTGAGGTCACGCACCAAGATTCAACAGTCATTGGTCGTAAAGGAAAAGGCATCTCTCCACCGCAGTTCATTTCCCCAGTCAGCGTTGCTGTTAATTCCTCTGGACACCTTCACGTGGCTGATTACGGAAACGGTCGCGTCCACGTGATAACTACAGATGGAAAAGTCCAGAAGCAGCCGCTTAATATTGGCAGGAAATGTCGGCCACGCGCACTGGCTATCACTTATCGAGATGACCTGGTGATGACGGATTCACAGATTATCAGAATCTTCAATAAAAATGGTAAGTTATTTCAGTTATTCGCTGGTTTCTTATTCTGCACTTTAAGGACATGTTACATCGATACAATAGCTTTTTATCCTTAACTGCACATGAAAACTATTGTGTTTCTTACGCAAAGTGCCCCTCAAATTTGACGCAAATGAGCCAAAACGAAATGCTTTTGTGGGTAGAAAGAAAGCAGTGTAAATACAAGTGTTTCCATTGCGTAATCGTTATCAAATGAGAAATTCGTGCGCCAATCAGCGCGCTTATGGCCACGGCAAGAGAAATCTTTGCCATGAATTTTTTCGACGGAAAGCCGTCCTAAAACCTTTTTTCTTTTACTACAGGAGAATTTCTTCGTCCTATTTTACCTGTCTACAGCAAGAACGACCACAGACCAGAATTGTGTTCCATGGCAGTCGATAATCAATGCTGCGTCTACGCTGGCGACAAAGCCAACCATCGCATCCAAAAGTTCAGCTTCGAAGGAAACTTCATTCACTTTATCGGTAGTCCAGAAGAAATCAATTATCCAATAGGAATCGCTGTTACAAAACATGGTGACGTCATAGTTTCGGACTACATGAAGCATCGTTTACGCGTGTTTTTCCGTGAACGGACGCTTGAAACAAAAGCTATAGGTACCAAGGAAATTGGTGTGTGTAAGTTTGCATATCCAAGAGGAATTGCTCTTGATCAGCAAGAGAATATCCTCGTTGCTGATAGCCAAAACCATCGTATTCAAGTGGTGACTATTGAGGGGGAATGTGTTGGTAGTTTTGGGACAGTAGGTGATGAACCTGGTTCGTTCAACTCGCCATATGATGTAACGGTCGATAAAAGCGGGAATATCATAGTCGCAGATACTAAGAACCATCGAGTGCAGGTATTCACTAGAATGGTCCCAGTTTACTCTTTGTATGATAATAATGAGAGTGAGAATATGAACGGGAAGATGGAAAATGGAGGGATAAACGGTGTTGAAGAAGAAGAGCAAACAAAGCATGATGGAGACGAAGATTTACAAAATAATCAGGAAAGAAGTTCATCAGATGCCGAAGTGAAAGAAAACGAAAATGACAAAGAAGAAAATGTGATCCCCACCGAAGACAGCAAAAATAAAAGTTCCTCTAACGAGAAAGAAAATGTTAAGATACCAGAGGTTGAAAAAACAAATGAGGACAATGTAGGAAAAGGAATTTCTGAAAGGAGTGACATTAGTGATGAACAAAAGGCAACTGCCAGCCAAAAAACCCCAACAAATGTAGAAACTACGAAACAAAACTTGAGCAAGTACAGTTCTAGTATTCAAAATGCCGAGAAAAGTGAAGAGAACAATAATATTGTTGCAACAAGTGCAATGGACCACTGAGGAAAAGCTAGAGGGAACTTGAAAATCCCACAGTAAATGACACGCAGGACACAACAAAAACCTATCACTAATGATAGCGAAAACAAAAATTCAAGTTAGACGACAAAAATAGTGTATGTTTTTCGAAGGAGCGTTCAGTTCTCTTAGGAAACTTTCTAAAATTTCTTGTGCATGACACAACTTTAGCTTAATAAAGTGCTGTCAGGAGGAATATTTTCTAAGTGGAAAAAGCAACCATCAAAAGCAGGCTGGGTTTCATCGTATTCCCCAGCATACAACTGTTTTCAGAATTATCTGATGAATGGGAACTTATTTGCATGGGATGATGATAAATATATTTATTTGTGAGCTGAAACATACATATAATTAAAGTATAAGTTTAGTTTTTATCTATAAAGGTAAAAACACTTCGTGAAATGACTTAGAATTAGAAAGCTGACCTCTTTGACATCTGCCTGCGCTAATGTGATTATCAAACATAAAGTAGATGATGTCAAGAAATAAATAAAAGTTCTGATCCACATATTAATTCAAAATATTATCACCTACATTATTAATAACACTGAACATGATGACTTGATTCATCTATGTACAACGAGGATGCCTTTAGCTTTCTGTGTGATCATCTTTCAACCATGGTTCGTTCATAATTTGGTCTACTGTAATCCGCTCAGGTACATTCCACATGAGCATTTTATGCACGACGGCTTTAGCGGGGTCCGATATTTTGACTCTGGAAGGGTAGGTAACTCTCTTGTGTACTTGTTGTAGAAGACTGCGGAGATTAGAATCATCGAATGGAAGTCTTCCGCATAACATGGTGTAGAGGATCACTCCCATACTCCATACATCTGCTAAGGTAGCGTCGTATGCAATACCTAAGAGAACAGAAGCAGATAGAAGAAGAACATGTAGAGGCAACAAACCTGGATGATTGTCCGGCTAGGAATTAAACAACTTTACCGATGAAATTAGCCTCAATATTGTTGTTAAATGCAAGAAAACTAGGCCAAAATGCAGCTACTTGCGCAAATGCAACATGTCAAAGGGAGAAAGCTCAACAGTTTATTACTCAGTTCTTCATAACTTAATTGCTATTTTTAACTGTCGCGTTCATCTAAAGCCATCATTCTACATCAAATCGTAGGCTAATTATCGCGGTTTTTGGTTGCTTACCTTTAAGTATCTCCGGCGGTGCATAAGCATAGGACCCACAGTATGTATGACTAAGCTTCTTTTTTCCAGTCGCTGTAGGCAGATTTTCCTTAGCAAATCCAAAATCTGATATAATAAGATTCTGCTCCTTATCCAGTAAAATATTCTCACATTTAAGATCCCTATGAACGATTTCTTTGCTATGGATATAAGACACTCCACTGACGAGTTGACGGAAGAGCTCCTTGGCTCGAGTTTCTGATAAAGCACCGTTCGTTCGGATATACTCTAAAAGGTCTCCATGAGCTGCCATTTCTGTAATGATATACATCCTAGTGTTCGTCTCAATAACTTCTAAAAGACTTAAAACATTGCTATGTTGTATTTTCTTTAAGACTTTGATTTCCCGTGGGAGAAATTTCGTTAGGAAGTCCTCGGGAGCTTTCTTCTTGCATATAATCTTGATAGCGACGTCTTTTTTGTATCTTTTCGAGTGCGCTTTTCGTACTACGGCGTAAGAGCCTTTCCCTAGTACTTCCCCAATTTGATAGCCGTATCTCTCCAAAAGCGTACTTACTCCTACCAATGAATGGTGAGTTAAATGCGGCTCTACAGGTTCTTTTTGACTGGGTGGACGGGCCTTTTCTGCCTTAACTGCTCCTCCAGACATTTTCAGTCAGTGCTGAGGAGAACTTAAAAAATTATCCAAATTTGTCTTGTTTGAATATCCCTTTTTACACGTTTCAAGCGGATGCATACTCCACTATAAACTTCCTTTTGGATTTTTCCTTTTGAAGGTATTTCAGATTTTCTCCATTATTCCAAAGTTTTCTACTTGTAACTGATACTTCATTTGGAAAGGATTTGATCAAAATTATTACCAATATTCATTATGACGTCCTACGTTCGCGCGCGCCTCTGTGACATCATTAATTAACGAATTCTAACAGTTTTAATCCTGCAAAATCGAATTCTAACACTTTTAATGATGCGAAAACAGTAACTAGTACTTTATATTCATTAATTCATTTTTTATTTGAACAAAAAAGATTTTTTAGTGTGTTTTGTTGACATTGGTTGCTATAGATCCGTGCAGTCATGCATGGCCACAGACTGGGCTCCACTGACATCACTAGATTCTACACACAAACCACCTCTGTCAAAAAAGAAGTAAAACAAAAAAGAAAACCTCCAAAAGGAAAGCCTCTGTGTCTACAGAAGCCCTCAGCAATGGCTACAGAAGTCTCCCCGAGAGTCCAAAGACGACAACAAGCACCGAAGACCGAGTTAGATTATGAAATTGAGAGACTGAAAGCCGAGATTCAACAAGAAAAACAAATGAAGTTAGTTCAAAATTATTGCTTTGACTATTATGAATTGCTCAATTACTTTTACATTCGAGATCGTTAGTATTTTCTCGTACGGAAATGAGAGGAAATAACCTTGGCAATCAAATTACCGAGCTTAAGATTATCGTCCTTTTATACAAATAACAGCTTCACTCAACAGTCCGCCATAATAAAACTTACTTCATCAAAGATCACGCGAAGAAAATCACATATGCAGCCAAATTTTTCGGGTTCCAAGCTCACGCTTTATAAGTATTATATTTTCAAAACATTATTTTAGAGACATGTTAGAAGAATCTTCAGAAGAACTGGAAAAAACAATATCAGAAATGCAAGACAAGTTTGAAACAGCAGGAGACGAAGGTTAGACTTGACTATGACGTTGAAAATTTGACCTCAAGTTTATGACACCTTTCCCTCGTTTCTGAATCCATATTTTTCTCTTTTCGACGTATTAGAATATCTCAGTACCTGATTTTTTATCTCTTTATTTTTAGATAATGAATGGAAAACACGGTTTGAAACGCAACAGCAAATGAACAACCAACTAGAGAAACAAATTCTTCTGCTGAGAGATAAACTAGAGCAAATGAAAATTCCTTCAAGAGATGGTAAGTTAATGTTGTGAGTCTACTCTGGTTTATAAGCTTAAATATCTTGTTGTAAGGGACCTATCATTTTTTATTCTGATGATCTTTTTACCTCCTCACCATGCAAGATGCAAGAAATAACCAAGTTCTCCCCTCAATGGATACCAAAAAAATGTGCGTCTACCCTAAACACTCAAAAAAATTTTGATACCCTTCCCCTTTTGAGGTATGTAAATAATGATGACCCTACCCTCATCACTTGCACACACCTCCCACCACTTATTAATGGTAAGTCATTCAAGCATATTTCCAAATATCCACATCGTCCTCAAGTGAAAGGTTTTTGGCAGGGGCAGGGGGGTTAAAGCCATTCCTAGGGGTAGGGAGATATAGTATCAGTCCATTTTAATAGCTCAACAAATAATGATTTATTTATTATGTTTTCAGGTAAACCTGGTAATAAATTAAAGACATATAATGGACTTAGTGATGTAAGTCTTGGTTTATAGAGAAGTCAGAGCACTCAACATGGTTCGCCAATTACAGCATGTTAGGTCACAGTTCTTTATGACTGTCAGGGGCTTGATACCTCACATATCTGTACCTTGAGTCTGGTCTCAAATTTTCACAAGAGTGGTTTTTACATAAGTGGGAAACATACAGTATTGTACAGCATATATGAGGTGCAGTATGCAGTAACACTGAAAATGGCGATTTACATCATTCTTGCATGAATTGAACAATCAAAGTAATGCTTAGTTAAACCTGGCTCACACTAGCAACATAACTCTAAGCATAAGCTGCACATGCTGACTCAGTAGTGTACTGCTCATAAGCAATGCTTGTCTTTTCTCACACCTAGGTATACAATGTAATACAGAATGAGTCTGCATATATTGCTTGCACTCAACATGCTTATGTAGCTAGTGTGAACCAGCCCTTATAGTTATGGTTAGGTACTCTACAGCTACACTACTGTACATGTAATGTAATTGAATCTGCTGTGGCATTTTACTCACTGATACAAAATCTAACCTAAAAACTGCTTAAACCTTGGGGGTGGGGGTGGAGGAGTGGTAGCATAACATTTGGGTCATTTCATAAAAAAAGTAATGGGTACATTTTTTCCATTGTCCAGGCTGAAGTAAGAAAATTGATGAAACAAATGGAAAGAGATAAATTAGCATTAGAAGGACAACTGAGAGATCTGGAATGGAGACTGGACAATGAATCAAAGGTTAGTTATCAAAAATATTGAAACTGAGTAAATACATATTTTATTATTATTTAAGTCTGAATAAGATTGATTCTTATTCCTTTCATTTCTCACTTTTCAGGCGTATCACAAAATCAATGAAGAAAGAAAAAAATATATCACAGAGCTTAATCAAGTAAGTGATGAAAACCTTAATTGAAAATGAATTGTCATAATTTCGCTTGTTTGGTATAATAATAATAAAAAGGATAAGAATTTGAAAATTTGTAAAATATTATATGATATTATTATTAATTGAAAATGTTATTGAATATTATTATTTATTATTATTAATTGAAAATGTCTCTAGGTTTGTACTAGGGTCTCTCTCATCTTTCAAGTTCAATATCTTAATTGATCTGATTTTTATTCTATTTCATATTTTTCCTAATAATGATTATTTCACTGTAATTGTTGCAGGCTAATGCTGTTATAGATGATACCAAAACTAAAAGACGACAAGCTTTCAGTGATGCTCAAAGAGAAAGTGATGCACAGTTAGCAAGGATATCAAACCACTCCTTACAAAAGTAGGTTACAACTGTAACATTCATTATGGATTTATGTGCACAGACCAAGGGGATGGATCCAGGAATGGTGAAGGGGGAACTATATAATATAAATATGCTGTTAATCACTCAAACAAGCAATCTATAGTCTTCATTTTTACATCAATTGTATGTACAATGAGTCGCTGATCTACAGGAGCAGATTCAGGGTAACTGTGCACATACGTTGGGATTCTGATGAAGGTTACCACAGTGTTTAGCCGAAACGTCAAATTCTTTGAATATCGTTTACACGCGTGAAATCCGTAAAGTTTCCATTTTAATTAAAGTTTCCATTTTAATCATACGTTGGGATAATAACACAAGTATATTATGATACAACAATTCAATGTATAATTTATGTAAAAAATCATAAATGTTTATTGAATAAACATTTATGCTCCTGTAGATCAGCAACTCATTGCTTACTATTTTTAGGGGGGGTGGATGCATTTTAGTGCATACTTGAGATGAATTAATTAACATTTGACACTTGAGCCTTAAAGAATATGTTATTAGAACACCATCAGTGGTTATTCTCATAACTCTAATTTTGTGTTGCATCTTCTTTTCACAGAGGAACTAGTTTATTTGGTTTACCTGATAACCAAAGGATTCTGGACCCTAAAAAAGGTCCTGTCAAAAAGACAGCTGCTGTAAGGAAGCTTCCAAAGCTGAACAGTTCTGAACAGAGCCCAAGATAATGGATTATACCATTGTAATTATGTATATAGATGTAAAACTAGGGACTGCAAATTCTTTATTGCAGGGTTGGGGTGTGGTGGGTGAGAGATGGGACCATAAAATTGTTATATCATTCAGCAGAAGTACATTCCCACTGAATATTTTTCATTTGCACATTTTATGAAGCATCTTGCTCCAATTATGGTGGAAGATCGGTAATTGGTAATCATTAAACCTAATACAGGTTTGTCTCGTAGGGTTCCTGAAAAATGGGAATTCATTTCTCACCCATTCTTCCTACCCTCAAATAGTAAATTGTCCATTAATTTTAAAAAAAATTTTACATACCTTTTTTTATTTATGTTAATTGCAATTATTAGCAAAAATGTTTGAGTGGTATTTCATTAACCCCTGAAATACACTTTAGCAAAGTACGCTTTATTACACTTCGGTTCTTTTGTTTTTCATTGTGTCTGTCTGACTATTACACTCTAATTAGTACACTTTGTTTCACAGTTTAATGAAAACCACTCTATCACCATAATCTCTTTAAGATCTATATCTAGAAAGAAAAATACCTTATTTAAGGATTAAATTATACAACTTCTGACTTAACCTCTACACTGAATATTTATGTGATATTATATAAACACCAGTCATCACAGAAATTGTGTTACATACTGCAATACATCTTATCATACCGTGCTGTTACGTGACTGGCAACCAGAAAACAAAGAAGTTGAGTTATTTTTGTTGTCATTATTTTTGTGTGTTTTGTCCTACATTTTCATAATTTCTTTTGTATAATACTGGTTGTGCTTATCTTATAAATTTGATGTTACCAAGATTAAATTATACATAATTAATAGATAAAGCTGTATATTTTAATACAAAGTTTTGCTTATTTTAAGGTGTTTTGTTCAATTTTGGCAGTGTGTCAATACATTTTCAACCACATGCAGTGACAATTTGTGCAGCTTGCCATGTGGTTAAAATGAAAGTGCAAATGATAAAGATGTTAAAGGAAAAAAAAAATTAGCAAGCTCTTTTGTTCTCTTTAGTATAAAGATTTAAAATAACTTTTTGTATAACTTGAAAAAGCCAATAAAACAAGAAAGAAGGGAAATCAAAGCCAATTCTGCAGTCAGCCTTACACCAAACAATGTAAAGCCTGCTTCACAGCG
>JAAAQI020138649.1:0-12382 GCA_011800005.2 Stichodactyla mertensii
TATGAGAACATACCTAGACGTTGTTTAAGCCATTTATAAAACGAGCAGCACGTGTTTTATCAAATATCAAAAACACTTGGCTACGCCTCGGGTTTTTATGTTTGATAAAACACTGCCACTCATTTTATAAATATCACAAGGAAACTTGTAACTATTCTAGAAATAATTATTTAATGTTCATGGTTTAATTCACATTATATTGTAAGAAGTGCTTTTACTGTTACATTAATATTATCTATAGAATTTTGTATGTTTTATTATTATTGTACATGTAGATTAGTTTTAAATTAAATGCACTAATGAAAATGTATATGTATAATATAATGTATAATATAAAATGTATAATGTATATAATAATAAAATAATAATATGGTTTAACTGAGCTATAACACAAAACCTCACTATGTATGTTATAATACTAATGAATAATTAATGAGGCCAAAACAATAGAAAATCATAAGCGTGGAGGAGCTTGTATATCCCATACAGTACCGTAGTGATTTGCATAAACTTTAAAGCTGATTTTCTCAGCCCAATTCACATATATGTTCAAAATTTTAGCTAACCTTGACGTACTATAAGCAATTTACAATATGCATGGCCATGCTGTATTTGATATACAATCTCTCCCCTGCAGCTCAAGCTTGTACATCAAATACAGAATGGTCACTCATTATAATACATAAACTTTTTGAATATCATTATCTTAATATTACAAGCAGCCAATATGAAAATTAGACAGGTTAATGAAAATTACCATGGAATTCCTTATTTTAAATAGATGATACAAAGTCAATAACAATTAAACCTTCGATACTATGTATTCTATGATTGCAAAAAAAATAATAATACTACCTGCATTTTTTTATCAAAATAAATATTGATCTTGTTTCAATTCTGGAATCATATCTTGACTTGAGGATGTTGCGGCCACAGTTTATCCATGTGGTTGAGGTCTTTCGAATGAGCGAGGAAAAGAACCCCTGCAGGATTTTGTTTATGTGTCAAAGGTGATCCCTGGTGGTGGTGGTGGTGGGGGGGGGGGGATACTTCAAACCATTTCGTATGGGGATGCTCCACCTGAACTCTGGACCTGTTACCCTTTTATATACCAATTTTCTGCAAAAAGATACCCCTTTTATATACTTAGCAGCTTTGGCGAATAGAAACTCTTTTTACTTGCCCTTGATAAAAATATGTCTGCCAAATACAGTGGTGTTAGCTTTTGACATCTTTTGTACTTAGAAAAGTTAGCTAGGAAATTTAACAGTGAAACCCTACCCTTTTCTAAACCGGAACTCACAAATTCCTGACCCTTTTCTATACCTGAAATCGCACATGCATGACCCTTTTCTATACCAAAAACTGCAAATTTGTGACCCTTTTCTATACCAAAAATTGCAAACTCCCAACCTTTTACATACCTTTGGCCTAAAAAGGTACCCCTTTTGGGCGGAGCATCCCTGTATGGGCCAATGTAGGGAGTACCCCCCAGGAGGTGATCAAATTCAAAAGGGCAGCCAAATTTTCAAAGTTTACAGCATATTAAGTTTTCATAAGCTTTATAAAGATCTATAAGCATAATAAGCTTTTATAAAGATCTACAAAATATGCTAATATGAAAAAAAGTGACATTACATGAGAAAAAATGACAGCAATTTTTTCCACAAAATTATACCTGTTCACGAGACTCAAGGCCACATTTTGACAGCAACACATGCTATCAAATTCTTTTTTTTTTTACTTTTTTCTAAGCATTTTAATTTAATTTTGTTCAGAAAAAGGACCTGATAACTGAGAAAGCTACATAAAATTCCAGCAGCATTTTCTTCTTGCTTCAAGGTGTTAACCAATACTACGGTCTACAATAAAATCTGCACTATTTTCTTCTAAATTGCTGGTTTTTCTTGGAATGTAGTTTGAAAATGAAGATGGTGTCCCTCATTTTTGTATCAGAAAACTGACATTACAAAATCAACTGCCTGTGAATATCCTTTAAAAATCTTCTAAAACATTATCTTTATTTGTGTAAAGAGCTTGAACTTATGAAAAAGTGAATATTTGTACCTGTGTCACTATTGGTGGTCTTTATCTTTGTTGACAACCCAAGTGTCTTAAAGTTAGGGGTGGCTTTGAATATTTTCAGGGAGTGTGGGAACAATACATCTATTGTATTCACTGTTTCATAACTAGATATTAACCTCAGTGATGAGGTTGATATCTACTTATCAAACTCATTAATATTCATTAGGCTGAAGACAATAGAAAATCATGACCGTGAAGAGTGTTGTAACTTCTGATACAAAACTCTTTTAATTTGAAATTGGATTTTCTCGGCAAAAAATAGCTCAATCTTTAAATTTTTAATTCCAAATACAACTATTTACCTGGGAGTTTAATAAGTAGTTTACAACATTCGCATCCGTGTTGTATCAGATTTACAATCACTCACCTTTGGCTCGTGTTGTAAATTCTGATACACGTGGCTGATCATGTTGTAAACATTACTTATCAACCTGTTAATACAGTAACTGGTAACGCCGCTGGACAAGTAGCATACGTGACAACTACAGGAATTCCAGGGCACATATTTTCCCTATAAAGCAAATCTCACTCAGATTAAACTGACTAAACTTGCAGAATTATTTTTAGAAAACCAAATAATAATATAATTATACCTCAGTGTATATGGGATACATCAACCCTCAGCTTTGTCTCAGGTTTATATATATCTTATGTACATCTCAGTTAACAGTATATATTCTTTAGGTATTTCTGCTCAACTTCTTGAGATATTTTCCAAGCAATGGTTAAACAAAGTATGGCAAATCCAGGTATTTTCATCTCCTTAACTTAAAGTTATGTCATGTTGTAGAATTATCTTCCTGTTAACATCTGCACAATTATAGTCTTCATATGCATCTATTATCTTTTGAGCTTTTTTTTTTTCCTGCTCTTTTCTGCTAATGAGATTTTTGCTTCAAAAATTTATAAACCACCACCCATTCAAGCTTAATTATCGTAAAAACTAATTACGGACACCTTATTTTTCTTTTCATATCTAAAAATCAGCATTAAATTTGTTAAAAACCTTGCTATTTAAGAAAAGTTTAATACTTTTTTCAGTAGTCACCTTAAAGTATTATTTTTACCATTTGTTCAACTTCATAAAAATTAATTTTACGATATCATGAGAAGTCAATGAAGCATTAATTCTACTCTGACATTTTACTGTAAGACTCTAGTCCAGGACAAGACCACGGAAGAAAGAAAAACTCTAGTAATTAATCAAGTCTACAAATCGCTTTTTACTGATCATAAAAACAAGTCTCTTGGGAATAAAAAACACGTGGGTTCAATTATTGCTGCTCAAAAAATAAATGCTATAAATAAGCTTAAGTAATATGGAAAGTAAAAGATCTGAAAACCGATTGATACTGCACTGAAACAGCTTTTTCTAAACATGAGATAATAATAATATAAGGTGTTTAATAGGTTTGCGGCTTATATTATTTAACTTTTGTGGAGATTTTCGATTCAGATCTCGGGCCTTCGTTTCATGTATTCAATGCAGTTTCTTTCAGCTTCTTTCCTTTTCGAAAACACTTTCAGCTTTGTTATGATGTTTGGAGGTTAACTTAGGGAAGGAAATAGCTTTTCTGTACATCAAAACATGACAATTGCTAAAGCAAACAGGCTAGAGTACTTTTTATTTAAATACCTATGCAAACCTGTGCGTTTTATTTGAAGTTGTCGTTTGAACAACGAGTTTTGGCGCCCAAAGTGACTGGAAACAAAGGGAAAAGTCGAGTTAAAGAAACTCAACTTCATGCAGAGGAAGCTCAGCGAGATGCTTCGCCGCCGACTCCCCCTGCAAAAGGGCTTTTAATTTTAGAGTTGTGCACTTGAAAAATGGTTTTCGCTATTCTTTGAATTTCAAGGGATCGCGTGCTTTTCGTGCGTCGACCAGACCAAAGATGAAGGCAGTGTAAAATTTAGAAATTCTATACGGTTTGTGGAAGGTGCTAAACAAGAAAAACTAGGCATCAAGCTGGGAGCCAAGAACACAAAAATACCTTTGACCAAAGCTCAATTTATCCGTAGATATGAATATTCCGAGAAAAAAGATTATAGAGCGGACATTATTCGAGATGGAAGGTGTGGCGAATAAATCTGATTGGGTTTATACACAGAAAGATGCGCTTGATTTCCAGGGTTTTGCAAAGCAGCACAGACTTGACTTTCTTCGTTTGAAACTCGAAACGAATTATTGAGGTTCTGTGACTTATTTTACCCTCTAAACTTAAGCTACGCCTTCTCAAAATATCCCTAACTGTTAGGATTTAGAAATGCTGTGAGATTGGTGACGCTATGTGCAAAGACTTTACCTGACTGAAGTGCGACGGTTGCTAAAACCACGATTAAGGCAGCTAACTTTGCCATGATTTGCGAGCCGTTAATCCCCCAAGAACTCGCTACGAATGAACTCCGTCAACTGACTGAGAATTGAAGGCTGAGTTAGGAGTGAATAAAGTCAACTCCGAGCCAAACACACTTCACAATCAAGATATATTGGTGACAAAGAATCGAAGGAATGATTTCAGACTTGTTTGTTGAGCCATGCGCACGGCGAGTCCTCGATGCGTATAAATTACCATAATTAATACTAATGTAGCATAAATGATTGTCTTGAGCGGCTATTTATTCACACCTCCACAGGGGGCTTGAAAGGATGTCATTTATGCGGCTTTACTAAAAAAGGGCGATAATCAAAACTTTTGTGTCGTGTTTATTGTGCTTGTTTTTAGTATAAACAATATGAAAGATTCAGGGTCAAACTTTAGAATTCCTGAAAAAGCCGTGAGTTAGTTACGATGATTAATGCGCGCTGGTCGTCGTCTTTACACCACTCTTGATAAGCACGTCAATGAAAGGACAGATGTTTTTGGCACCACAAGTGAAAGACCACTTCTTTTACATGTGTGCATCTAAATGCATAACTTAGTTTAGATTCTGCTTAAATATAACAAAAGGCATTCATTCAATTGTTTTCCAACATTTTCGAGATATCTATTCTTTTGTTGATGTTCAGGTATTGTAATGTAAAGAGCCCCTTTATAATGATGAAGCCGTGAAACTAGCCTCAATACTTCCTTCCCAGACAAGTGACTTAGAAAAAGAGATAAAATATTTGAAAATATAATCAAAACTTTTTAATTTTTAAAGATTTCAGGCCGAGAAAAAATGTTTGGAATAAACAAACGTGGATAAAAATTTCAAATAGATCAAGAATGACTTTCCTAGTTACTTATCTTCATCCAAATAATTTCTGTCATCCTACAGTTTTCACTTTCTTTTCTATTCAAAAATTTAGTTTGACAGCTATATTTTTTGATAGTTAATAGAGGAGGTCCCCTTTAATCAACTTATGATATTTTGAAATTATTTTTAATAACTCAGCAACGAAAGTATCACAAAACAATTGAAGTCACTAAACACATTCACTTATTACTATGACCATAAAATTGGAAGTTTTTTAAATATTTTTATAGTAAGGTAGAGAAACGCCATCAATACACGTAAGTTCGATTGTTTTTTCAGGTTTTTGCCGTCGGCTGCGCTAGGTTTGATTACACTTCACTCCCAATCAGTCAAAAAGTCAAAAAAGACTTCACTAGAAATTCCTGTGTCAATCAAAACACTAAAAGGATCCAATGAAACCGAAGTTTTCTATGTTTTTAATTATATCCTAGTAGCTTTGGTGCGGTCAACATCAGACAAGAGTCTTGTCTTATCTCCTAACAACAAACTGAGTATAGAATTGATAAGCCCATTCGGTTCTCACTGACTGATATTGTCTTCGTCTTAATGCCATGGGAGTGATTGATTCGCAGACATACCGAAATTACCAACTGATTTTGACGGTTAACGACTGAAGAAAGTACTTTATAACCCTGAATTTTCTCCGGCTTAAAACAAAATTCTTTTGATAAACGCTATCATTGTTTTTCTAATCAGTTATTTGGTGTTTTTGTAATGGGTGATGTTGGTTCAAAAGGCCAAACACTGACCGATAAGCCTTATTTTTATTCCCCAAAGTCATTTTAATTCATTTTAATGCCAGATAAACGAATGAAATACCAACTCTATTTTTGAACTGAGTAGTTCCGGCCCTGAGAAGAAAATGATTTCCTTTTGAGCTAAATGATAAGGAAGCACATCTTCATTCCGGCCAACCTGTTATAGCTCAGAAATTGTTATTACTGCGTTTACAATTGAACCAGACCCCCCATGACTTCTATGTTGATCTAAAATGTCCCCACTAGAAACCTGAGATTCGTCGATTTAAAAACTAACTTGTTGATATTCAAAATTAAAATTAGGAGTGAAACCCCTCTTCTGAAAGAATTCATTCTCTCCGACGCTTCAATACACCACTCTTTAATTTTACTTTAACTGTACAATTCTTTTTAATTCTTTTTCAAAAACTCAAGAGTACATTTGTGGCAAGCCACATTTAGATTAAGCATTTCATCATTAGGAAATAAAATTAGGATTAAAGGATTATTTCAGATTTTTTCGTTTCGATGATTATGATTTCTTTTTCTTTCCTTGTTTGGTAACCACGCCAGTCCCTGCACCTTTTGACGGGCCACCCCGCGATGTAAGCTGTGAAAGAAGCACCTGTACCTCTTCCATGGTCAGCGGCCTAGAATCAGATGTTTGCAGTATAAGATCACTTTCTTCCTCGATGGATGGTGGATTGATTGACAGCTTCCCTTGAACTGGCTGAGGTCCTGCACCTTGAAGTCCATCGACAGCACTCCCTTCTTTCTGGCCTTCTTCCACTGCTATCTTCGTCTTTAGGAGAGCTTTAATCTGAAGCATTTCGTTGCACTTTTGCTCGATAATCCCCAGGTATTGCATAACATTATAATCATCTATGGTAGTACCTCCACCCAGAAGATCTGTTATGGCCGAGCGATCACACTTCATTCCCACGAAGATCTTTTCGATTCTTGGTTTGGCTGCTTCAATTATTCGTCTGCTGGTCTTCACCTCTTTCGTCAAAGCGTTTGATTTTGCAGTCACCGCTGTCATTTGTGCCTCCAGCTCTTGTAGTATTTCTTTTCGTCGGACGTCACTCGCCACCCCTTCGTTCTTTGTGAGTTCGGTTTCTTCCTTTAAGAACTTGATGTATTCCTGCAGCTCCTCGATCTCGGTATTCATTGCGTTGACATAATTAAATAACGCGAAGTTAGTGTCTTCATTCTCAATGAAAGACGATACCAGCGTATCAGTATCGTGGATTCCCGTGGCTTCTTTAATCTTTTCAAAGATTTCTTCGTACTTCTTTGCCTCAAGCTTCAAGCCTCCCAAATGCATGTTAAGCTTCCGCAACTCTCTAGCTGCTGTTTCCTCTTCAAGAAAGCTCGCTCTGTCTTCAGCTTTGGTCATCATGAACTTGCGTAGCTTACGATCATGTTCAATGGCTCTCATAACATCTTTGATTTCATTGTTGTACACGGTAAGGTCTCTTTCTCCGCGTTCACGTAAGGAGGCCATTCGGTGCTGAGCTTCGTCTCTTGCATTAAAATGTGACGTAGCAGTTTCGGAAGTTTTTTCGATTTCGGCTTTAACTTCTGTCAGTCCGTTTTCTAGACGACGAGAAATCTTCTTGAATCGAGCTTTTTGACCATTAACATGATCGATTTTCATCCGCAATTTTTGGTTACCAGCCATTGCAATGTTGAATTTCTTGCTCAAGTTATCGAGTCGGTTTTTCAAGACACGGATATGCTTTTGAAGAACGACGTTCTTGGCATGGCTTACATTATTGCTCCCTTGCATCGTCTGCCTTTGTTTCGCGATCTTTGATTCCATAGCACATATCTCGGCGTTAATTTCTTCAAACTTCTTTCGCTCCACCATCATTTCTTCTTCAATGCTGTTTTCCTTCTCCAAAAGGCCATTTATCTCATCTAACATTTTCTCATCCTCAACCTGATTGACAAGCCTTCCAGCTACATTTTTCAGCGTCAACATTTCTATTTCCTCTTCCATCAATGCCTCTATGACCGCTTTTTGCCGTCGTATGATGTTTTGAGTTTCCGTAGTGTAGGCCTTCTTGGCATTGCGCATGCAGCGATATTGTCGATGCAAACTCGCCAGCTCTTGTTGCGCCTCTAGCTGGGCTTCTAATGGATCTACTTTATCGTCTTCTCTCATTGCTACTGTCTTCAAAGATTCCGCAAAAACTTAAAGTGTTGTCGTGTCAAAGATTTGAATTACAATGCGCACAAATAAGTACGTAAGTGAGTTATTGATTGTGACGTTAATCATATTTGCGCGCGCCTCCTGAAAAAGCGCGCGCAAAGTAAACCTGTCCCATAATGCCTTTCACACTCAATCCAAAATGGCGGCCGCAGGGACAGAGTTTCAGAGTTTACAAGAAAAACTCAAAATAAAACGAGTCTAAAGCAGGATTCAAGGGAGAAGGATATAAGATGTTTAGGATTTGATTACTTTTTTGAGGAAAAGGTTTTTCCATGCCAAAGAAAAAGCAAGAAGCGTGTGGTAAAGAAGCCTGTGCCATCCAAAAATGTTTACAAGGTAGAAATCGGTTTTTTGGTCTAAAAATCCTTAGGAATTTCTTTTGGAATGTGGCACTAGTTCACTTTAGTTTTTTTCCTTTCTTTTGTATGAAGTCAAAGTGATGACATTAGATATACACTTAATTGTAAAAGGTTGTCTTATAAACATTTAAATTAGTAAATTTACCAATTATCACCGACGTCAAACTCAGGTGCAGCTTACGTTGCTTTTGATGTGCAACTTGACAGAGCTTGTTGGGCAAGCCTAAGTCTGATGTCAGTGATAACTGGTAAATTTACTAATTTACCAATGTTTGTTTTTAATTTTCATATGACAGCCTTTTTGGAACTATGTGTACAAATATAAGCTTATAGGTTTCCCATTCTTGGTTTGCAATCATTCTTAAGAAAATGAAGTAACAAAACACATGGCTGTCATGGTTGGATGATAAGTATTCTAATTTTCATTGATGACATGAACACTGAGAGTAAATTTTTATGCATGCACATTGCCTTCATCGCAGTCAGTTTTTAGCTTCATTATGCGCATGCAACATGTGGGAAGAATTATAGGGCCATGACAGTATAACAGTGGCAGATTTAGGGGGGAGTATTGGGGAGGTACCCCTCCCTAAAGACAGGAAAATCCCCTTCATTGTTACTATCATGCCCATTTCACTTGCCAATGCTGTGGATGTACAACCCCTCTAACAAACATCCCTTTCACAGGTGCACCCTCCCCTAGAAAAAATCCCTGGTCCACCCCTGTAAAACTAGCTGTGGATGAAAGGGACAACATAGTGTGACAACAATAACATTGGCTGTGAAGTAGTGACCAGCTCACAACTTAACAGGGACTCCTTCCATTTTAGCACTTTGATATCTCTGTGGGAGCACCATATTCATGCTTGGTTAACATAACTACTCAATGGGGGTTAATGAACTTATGACAAATGCTAGCTAAGAAACAATCATTATCATCAATTTTGAACTGATCATTACAGCAAGCAATACTGTGGGTCTTAAAATAGCTGAGAAGGTGCTGCCTTATTGTAATTACATCTGTAAATGGTTAGACCTTTATGTCTTCTCGGATAAGGACTTTAAACTGTAGACCCTGTCTCCCATCCCTTTCTTAACTTGTATATTATGGAGGATATACTAGTTATACAATGCTTTCGAGTAGCATACCATGAAATACCCAATGTGTCACTTGTATTTTCTGTGTGTATGCACAAGCCTTTAGATGAGTGTGTATACAAAGAAAAAGCTATTGACAAGTGGGATATTCCATGGTGTGCCACAAGAAAGCATCATGTGACTATTTTATCCCACACCATAGAAAATACAAAATGCATTATGGGAAGGAAGAATGCAATACTGAGGAATATATAATGGCTTTCCTGCATTCTGATTGGTTGTATTTTCTATAGTGTGGGATAAATTAAAATACCTGTTGAATTATTCATGCAAGAGTAGGGGATTGTCTCCCAGTTCAGCCTTCCCTAACTGACAGCATAATCTAAATACTGGTACTAATTACCCTTTCATGACTGTAAGCTGTAAAACAGCCAATGGTGCCTTAATATGTAACCATTAATATGTAAAGTCTTCCTCTAACATGGTTCATACAACTTTGTCAAAAAAAAAAGTTAAGGACTTTTCAAGGATTTTTCAAGGACAAATGTTAAATTTTCAAGGACAGCAACATAGATTATCTCCATCTTAAGCAGTGTTTCTGTTTGATTTTGTTACATGTCGGCAATCCTTGACAGCTTTGTTTGAGCTGTAAAGACCGATAAATTGACTGCTAATTTGAAGAAACAAAGATAACAAAAGCACATGCTTGGGCCACCCTGCATTACTTTTGCAGAATGAAAATGAAGTTATCAGGGCCATTGGATTTATGGATGAAAACTGACCCAGAAAAAAAAAGTGAAAACTACCTAAAACTTTGTTAAAATAATTGTGAAATTTGTCAAATCCATAAAATCCAAGGATTATTTCCATTTTCTTAAGGACATTTTCCCAGTATTCAAGGACTTTTCAAGGTTGTACGAACCATGTCTAACAATGATTGCACAGCACATTTTGACTTGTGTGAAATACACCCATATAAGAACCCCATTATTATTATTGCTCTTCTTTCATGTTTATTCCTATTTTACTGGTGTGCCTCTGAAATAAATAATGGCTGGCCTCTTTAGAGCGCAAACACTATATCCATGAAATAAAATCTATTTGTTACTGATTAATATTTTTTATTTAGTGGCAATTAGTCACTATCACTCAGCCAGAACATACATGGGAAATATCAAATACACAAGAGACATTCTGTTCATAATCACTTTACTTCTCAGCCTTTATTCAAGAGCCTAGGAAAGAAAATAAGGACTTTTGAATATCTAAGATTAAGTTCTTTTCTTCAACAGAAAATCATTACCAGGAAAGCAGATGTACAGATGTCATTCAGTTTTTACAGTTATGCTGCGAAAAGAATTCTGGATCTGAATCAATGCACTGCTCTGGATTTGTTAACAAATCCACAGCTAAAAAAGACAAAATCACTAACAAAAAACATTAGCCTACCAGCAAAATATATGAAATGCTTTGGATGACCACTGGAATTAGTAAAGTTTTCTTACCCTTATGTTGTAAGAATAACAGAAAAGATATAGAAAGACATTTGAATTTTGAAACTTGAATCAATAGGTTGATTTGTGATGTTCTTTGGTTGGTCAACTAGTCTTTTGGGACAGCTCTACTCATGGCATTATTTATGTAATTAAGAATGAATTATAATAATAAACCTCAAACCAGCTGGTTATGTACCCTGATATTAAGGTTAATTGGTTACCAAAACAAACAATGAGATCTTGATATCCATCATTGTCATACAATATCCTAATATCAATCATCTTACTCATTGACATCCATCATCGTCATACAATATCTTCACATCCTTCATTGCACCAAGGCAGCTTGACATCCATTGCCATCATCTTGACATCCACCAATATCATCTTGAATCCATCAATATCATAGTGACATATTGACATCCATCAATATCATGCAGTGACATCATCTTCACATCCACCAATATCATACAGTGACATCATCTTCACATCCATCAATATCATACAGTGACATCATCTGGACATCCATCAATATCATACAATGAAATCATCTGGACATCCATCAATATCATACAGTGACATCATCTTGACATCCACCAATATCATACAGTGACATCATCTTGACATCATCTTGACATTCATCAATATCATACAGTGACATCATCTGGACACCATGAATATACAGTGACATCTTGACATTCATCAATATCATACAGTGACATCTTGACATTCATCAATATCATAAGATCACATTGTCTCGACACACATCAATATAAAAATGATATCTTAACATCCATCATTATCATACAATCACATCTTGACATCCATCATCATACAATCACATCATCTTGATGTCCATCATTATACAGTGACATCATCTTGACATCCATCATACAATCACATCTTGACATCCATCATACAATCACATCTTGAAGTCCATCATTATCATACAATCACATCATCTTGATGTCCATCATTATACAATCACATCATCTTGACATTCATCAATACTATACAATTACATCACCTTGACATCCATCAATATCATACAATTACATCATCTTGACATCCATCATTATTATATCCACATCCACTGGATATGAGCAATCGCGCACTCTGATTGGTTCCTCTTCTACTAGGATATCAGCTCAT
>JAAAQI020138660.1:0-12379 GCA_011800005.2 Stichodactyla mertensii
CAATACAATACAATTGAGAACGACGCAATACAATAGAATACAATACAATGCTATGCATAAATTTGTCAGAGTATTGGTAAAGTATGTGCATGGGTCATTTTCCTTGCATGGTGACCAAAATTTGGAGACGATTCGAATTTCGAGGCGTTGGATGTTATCTCAGTTCTCAATCAGAAGCCGGCTCCGGATGTCGACTTTGTATCGGATTCAAGTGGTGCTCGCGTGTAAACAGAAAACAAAACCTATACTAAAAGGGAAAAGTTCCAGTTCATTATGAAACCGTGAACTTTCACTCCAGCGTAAACATAGTCTAAAACTACAGTATTTGAAATCTTTTTAAGCAATGAGCTTTGATAAAGTATCAAGGAATCTCGGGGATTTATTTTCTCTTTATAATTCCTTATACTTCATTATTTGTCGGTATAGTTATTGAAAATTCAGTTAATTTTTGACAGGTTCGGCATTGGTTAACACAGTTGGTAGAAGAATTGCACGAAAGACTTACGAAAGAAGCACAAGTTGTACGTACTTCACTTGAATTCTTCTTTTGAAAGTGAATATATAATAATAGACGGTTCATCTTACGACGGTCTAAGGCGGGAACCGATCGTTTATTACGTCTCGCAAAGAGGGCGGTGGTTTTCTGAAAAAAGGTTATTACAATCAGTACCCACTAAGATTGCTGTCAAATAAAGATTTTCTCGCTCTTCGTCCAACTTAAAAATAAATAAACAAGCTGTACTCTCAGTATTTCGAATTTGTAAACAAACTGTAACCCCACTTTCAGCTGATTTTGAAAATCGGACCCCTCCCCCCTTCTTAAATTACCGTCCCCTGCCTGCGACGCAATAAATGAGCGGTCCCTAATACCACGGTACTTCAAACCAGAATCCTGGTAATCAAGGGTCACGCTTTTTTTGCGCGCGCGTAGACCTTCAGCGTTTTAAAACAGGATATTTTAGGAAGGGGTGCACCTCCAGGGTTTTCTTGAAGGAGGAGTGCATCATTTATGTTCGGGATTCAAGCACCAAAAATAGATAATAACAAAGCCATAATTGACTACAATTCGCTCATCTCAGGGGGGTGCGCACCCCCTGCCACCACCCCCTGGAACCGCCCCTGTAAAATGAGAGAAAACTGAGAGCAATATATATATATATATATATATATATACAGTTCAAGTTTCTTTGTCGCGATAGATATAGATAGTTTCTATGATTGAAAATTTGAAAAATGAATAATTACGTGCAGTTTTGGGGGAAGGGGAGGGGGCGCCGGTAGATGGAAGGGGAAGAGTTCGTTCTTTTTTGCTGCTTTGCTTTTGTGGTTCTCGTAAATGCAATAGTTGGACGCACTCGATCTTTTATCGGAAGGATTTTCTTTATAAGCCACCCCCCCCACACACACACACGCACACTATACTGAAAATGTATTAATTTGTGCAGTTTGCAAAATCATTTCATGTCTCACCCACCCACCAATTTACTCCGCTTTTTCTCACAGCCTTTCCGAGGAACGGTCCTTCATCTAGTATTCAAATGAAGAAACACAGCCGGCTCACTATGAGTCTAGGTACTCTCGGGTACTGAGGAGGTTTGTTTGTTTCAGAATGATCGTCAAGCGAAATCCATCACTGTTGGCTTACGTCTGGAAGATTCTCAATATTGCTCAAGATCCTGTTCAATACGAGTTTTGGACGTAGAACGAATAGTCAAAGATATCTATGAACTGCTGCTGCCTTTTAGAGTAAATTGCGGTGATCCCCATGCTTGGTGAGTGAAAAATGAAGATATTTCTACGTCAACAGTTCTAATGGGAATTATTTTGGTTTGTGCCAATACTAAATTTATAGGATAAAATAACATTGGTGTTTGTGAAGGACGTTTTTATTTATAGAGGGTAACACGTGACTGTCGCTACTAAGCACTGATAAACTCGAGGTCAGGGCGCCCTGCTCGTGGCCCTCTGTTTAACCTCTCTAAATGAGATGGGACCGCCATTTTACGTGGTCATCCGAGCAACGGTAAAGGTCTAACCATTTGCAGATGTAGTTACAAAGGCAGCACCTTCTCAGTTATTTTAAGACCCTGAGTGTTGGTCAGGCCAGGATTTGAATTCACGACCTCCCGCACAAGAGACCGATGCTGAAACAACTGAGCCAACAGGATGGCGTTGAGAAGAATGTCCCCAAGATTTCAACCTCTGAGCTTCCTGTCAAAATTTTTTCGCCAAATTAGAGAGTGCGGGATTAGACAATAAAAATGAACTGGCGCAGTGCATCGTGGGCGGATTTGTATGATTGAGCTGGAAGCTTTGAAAATATTGAAACTGAAAAACTTTATCAATTCTTATTAAGTTATCTTCATACTTTACAGGAAACCCGCAATTACCAACCTCAGTTTGTCAGCCAGCAAATTCACGGAAAAAACGCCCGATACGTCCACGCGTATGATAAGTACATTCTTTAACAATGCACCGGTTAACGATAGCGATGCATGCTCACTAAACACTGACCTTGATACCGATCAAAACTCATCCACAGTAACTAGTAACAGTACAGAGAATCGAAAAACAAAGAACTCGCCGGCGAGACCTGTGAATGCCTTCTCGTCCGAGACACAGCAGTCTAACAGTGTCATTACGTCCAAATCAACTTATTCTCCTTCAAAGCAGGCAGGGATTCGAAAATTTTTTTCAACAAATACCAGTGAAGATGAACAAGATCAAACACCTAGTGTTTTCCAAAAGAACATGGCGATGAAAAATCGGAGTAAAACAACAGAGTCGCCCAGAAAAACGGGAATTCAAGCATTTCTCGTTAGTAGAGACTCAAATGAACAATATAGCAAAATATCTAACGTGAAGAAGGTCTTGGAATTAACGGATACTAAACTAGAGAGACGGTCAAAACAGGATGACGGACAGGAGGCCTCTACCTCACGTTTAGACATCGATTCACAGACTCCTTCGACGTCCATGTATCGGGATAATCTTGAACAAAACGAAATGGAAGAAAAGACGGAATTCGGGGAGGATTTTGTGGTTTGCCACAAGTGTGGAGATCAAGTAAAGGTCTGGATCATGCCTGAACACTTAGATTATCATTTTGCAAAGGAACTGCAGGAACAGGAGGAGAGGAAAAGAGGTTCAAACGATAGAACATGTACAAGTGAACCGCCTAAAAAGAAACACAAACCATCGGGAAAGATTCAGGCATTTTTTACGTTAAACAACACAGGGTGACCAAATAAATGGTGAAAGTGGTGTATCGATACAGATAGATATCGACCATAGAGCTCTAAAGCTAGTGATGACGTCACTGAACTATTTGTGATAGAATCTTATACTCCATTCACACCAGAACCGAGTTTAGTTAAACTGTTTTTTTTCTGTCTTCTATAATATGAAGCCATTCAACTCAATTGGAATCAAACTACCTGGAATTTATGTTGTGTTCCACAAACAACAGGTATATGCAGTTTTTGAATCAAAGTTTGCCCTTTGTTTGCGGATAATTTTCTAAACCACCATTAACCATCGGTGTGAATGCAGTATTGCTTTATATTAACTAGAGCGACTGCAATGAACCCGAGAAACAAAATCAGTGACTTAAGGCCCTGTTACACTGTGCGATTTTCTCGGCAACTTGTTTCGCAACGTCGCTGTGAGACAAGTTGCTGGAGAATTTTTGCACACTGTAACAGGTGTTGTCTCGCAACTTTTTTGTTGCGCGCAGCGTTGTACAAAGTAGAACTCAGTTCTAAGTTTCGCAACGGATTGCAGCAACTTGCAAGGTCGTTGCACAGTGCATCCCCCCCCCCACACACACACACACTTCTCGCAATTTTAACGCCTTATTATTCAAGAGCGCATTTTCGTCATCTAATTTGGCACCATTACGAGTTCTCCCAAGCCTACCTCGAAAAATCGTTGCAAGTTGCTGAGAGCATGTTGCGGTGGTAACGGGGCCTTTACAGTCAATTCACAACAAAAGGAAAAACAAGAGAATAGTCCTTTCCCAAGATATGGTTGAGTGAGTCCTGTACTTGCCAAAGCCTTGATTTCATTACCGTAGCATTTTCTTATTATGTAAATTGACTAATTATAATACACTCAACAAAATATCTGCATTCTGATTGGTCTAGAGCAAATGCATAAATAGGTAATAGAGTGCTATTCTTCTTACTTCCTTTTGATTGTACCACCAACATGGCCGCCAAGACATTTCTCAGTTGGATCTGATGGGAATACTTATAAATTATTGATTGAAATGCAAAACTTAATTCAATTTTAACGAATCAGAAATGTGCGACAGTGGAAATTTTGCACAGCATTTTTGACAATAATAGTTAAATTAAATATTTAATTTACAGACCCAGAGAATGCAAGAGGTTTTGCCCAAATTGCTTTAGCATAAACTAATCAGAAAATTTAGAATGACCGAAATTCCAAAAAATTCGACAAAAACTCGGTAAAAATATTTTATTTTATTCCAATATTTTTCTCTGGACCTGCAGTAGCGTAGCCAAGAAAAATGCAGGATTTGCAATAGTTCGTTTAATCTTAACACCAGGGTTCGTATGCGTCTTAAACACGTTTTTCCAGGACCTTAATTCTAGATTACTTCAATATTTGGCTATGAAAAGTCATGAAATTTTGTTTAACTCAGTAAATGAATGTTTGCATTACAGATCATTCAAGTCATGATTATGGCAATTTTAGTTTAGGAGATTTGGAATAGTTCTGGAATAGTTTAGGACATTTAACATCCAAAGCTGTACTAACCCTGTTGTGCACCAAAATGCTCATGAATAATTCCAGTATTTAATTCTTACATCAAATCAATACGTTTGTCAATCAAATGATAATAATACATTTTTTATTTCCCACACTGACGTTTACTTTGCTTTGTTATATTTATATACAGTAATGTAAACATAGAAAACTAATGGGATAATACAATGACTCCATTACCTTAGATCGCTAGTTTCTGATTACCCCCACTTCCGAGTGCTCGAAAATGATGCACGAAGGCGAGGCTTCGTGTGAAATCACGCTTGGTGGCGTGAAACGACTGAAATTTCTTTGATTTTTTTCTGTTGCTTAAAAGTTTATTTTTACGAGCGAAATGCAAACAACTCATAGAGAAAAGAGTGACAACAAGTCAGTCGCACGCCACAAAGTGTGAATTTGCACAACGCCTCGCCTTCATGCATCATTTTCGAAAACTTCGAAATGACCTATTCACTGTCAACCCTCATTTTTAAAAAAATAAATGGTGGTATTCCAAGGTATGCCATTATGCTTTGCATTTATGGTTGTAACTTTCCAATGCGAGTTTATTCTGATTGAACCAGGAAACTGGATCAACTGGACAATGATCAACAGGTTCTTTTAAGCGTTTTGTTTCTCCTTCCACATTCTTGCCATCTGGAGTAACTTGAAGTTGGGTAGGCTGTCTTCGTCATCAGGGAATATGTAATCGTAATACTCTTCCCATCCAGCGTCCGACTGGAAAAACAAAGAATAGAAACTGAGCCACGAGAACAAACAGTATACATGCAAAATAATGGTCTAAAGCTCCGTTTACATGGAGGGTAGGGAGCAACCCTGTTTTTAGGACAAGTCTTTTGTTTCCGTTTATCAGGGTACTAGAAAATAGAAGTTCAAAAGGCATGGCCGCCATGTTGGTTAACACAGCATTCAAATAATCCAAGATGGCGGCTATGACGTCATCCACGCTGTGAAAATTCATGGTTATATAAAGAAAATAAAACAATTATTCACCCCATCGTCAGCTTGAACTTTTCTTCTTTTCTTGACTCGTCGAGGCATCTTGTTCTTGACGAACTGTTTACTGGATTCATCATCACCTTCATCCTGCATTGATAACAAACAGAAAGACTTATTTTAGGCTCTCTTACCACGGTGAAACTTTTACCTGAAACTTGACATTACAACGGCGTCGCGAGACAAATACAAAGGCCGGGTCAGTCCTGAAACTTGTAGAAAGCAGTAGAAAGTAGTTCTACTTTTGGTGGCACTTCGCGATGAAAATTTTACAAAGCTGGAAGTGTTACTACGCTGTTTTGCGCACAAGATTCAGGTATAAAAGTTTCACCGTGTAACAGTGCCCTATGGACGTGAATATACGAGGCAAACACGTTACTTTTTTCACAACTGAGATTTGCGAAATTTCGTTCTACGCTATGGAAAATCCGGCGCCTAAGTTGTATTTTTAATTTATATTCAACGGCTTGCCAGGAATAGCTCGCCAATCCGGAGGAAGTTATCTATCAAAACAAACAAACCTCAAACTCTTTCCAGGCTTCTAGCAGCATGACTCGTTCTTCTTTATTACTGCAGTTTTTCAACTGCTTGTCTGCGCGTTTGAAGATATTTCTAGAATTAAGCACAAAGAACGCATCCTTAGAAGAGGATTCATCCACATTTATTGACCCTCGATAAAACAGCTCATAATAACGGTGATCAAGTACCTGGTTTGTTCTCTACAGCCTTCAACACCGGTAGAAGATTCGAACTGACCATAACTGATCCACACCTGAAGAAATAATAGTATAATAATTACTATTGGTATAAACAAACTAGCGGACTATCACAAATCCTGCTTTCTGATTGGCTACACTACTACGGTCTAACAGTAATAGCGAAAAGCAAATAAAAATATAGTTTACCTCGCGTTTTGCCGAGGTTTTTGAGAAATTTTCAGGGGTTCGTTTGCTTTCTATAACTATCGACTAGTTTTGTTTATAGTAAAACAATTAGACCTCTTGCCCTCATGGGCTAATCATGAGCTAATTGATTCGTAGCCCATTTGAGCTCCGGGTCTAATTGTTAAATAGTACGAAAAAATGTGGTTACTTCTCTTGTTTACCGAGGAGGGCTGGCCAAAATTCTAATGCTTGACGCTTTTCTGTTGGGTCATCGCCAGTCATAGTCCATGGAGCCAGGGGGGGAGGGGGAGGTCTATATCCCTCCCCCTTCCCATTATTTAAGATCTCCCTTCACCCCTCACCAGTTAGGAACGTCGATAGAGCTCCCTTCAGCCTAGCTGATTATTTTTTAGAGCCATTTTTTAGAGGTGTCGGATCTTGGAGTTAAAACCACATGTACAGCGTCGCTAAATCTTAGGCAGGATTCACTGGTTTGTTAATCTCGGCTTTGAGGGCACTTTGCGTAAATACAATAGCCCGTTATTCTTCACTGCACATGGAAATGAGCCAAAACAAAATGCTTTAAAGATCGTTAAAAAGTAGTTTATATAGGTGGGCGTGTGTTGGTGTTTGTTTTGGTTAAATGCCATTTCAATTGCCAACCAAAAACCTATTATTCTCCATCGCAGTGGTTATAAGTGGGAAATTTGACCGACACTAATAACGGCTGTGAAGGAGACAAAAACCTATTGGATCACCCTAAAAAACAATTTGACAAATTCCACTGTTAAAATAGTTGGCCCACACTAACATCACAATACCAATATTTAGAAACACAATATCTAGCCCGAGAGAGCCGAACAGATGCCTTTTTTTTTCTTAGGCTAGATATAGCAGGTTATAATCAGCTGTACAGGGTACCTTGACATGGTTGGTTCGTTGGAGCAGTCGCTCGTAAAGGTCACGCACTCTATCGTAATCTTCTTGGTTGATCTCAAAGTCAATGTATGCCTTCCACAACACCTACAGGTACATGGAAACCGTGAAACATTTTCATCATCAACACCATAATCAATCCTCATAATCAATCCTCATTAAATGTCCTCGTTGTCATCATCCATTTGGAGCGGTACGATTGGAAAACGATAAGGCAAACTCGTAGCCGTGCTGTAGCTGTACCGGAACTATGCGCTTTGATTGGACGAAAACAATGGGAGGCCATTTCAGTGTTACCGCATACCGTACCGTATATGTGCTGTAAGTCATCACAGACTGTTTCCCAGTAATACGACAACCACTCAACCTTTACAGACGATACGCGCCTGATAAGAGCTGAGGTAACCAAAAAGCCTTCAAACTGGGGTTTTCTTTTGTAAGCTTTTACGTACCTCTGGCATGTCAAGAAGTGGTTGTGAAACTGCCAATTCAAAGATTCCTCTACATCGGTCGGCATCTCCAAGAATAGCCTCTAATTCCGCATACTGTGGAACAATAAGCAGACCCATACTGCATGCTGGCAGTAGGTGTGTGGGGGTGGGGGTGGGGGGTGGAGGTATGTGTTTCGGGGGGGTTCAGCAAAATCAAGTGGTCTTTCATTCAAATATACGTCCTTTACTGTAGCAAAAGTCTTGAAGCCCCGCTGCCAGATTTTTGAGTCAAGTTTCAGACAATGCCCCAACCTCCGAATATAGCTTTCCAAATACTCGATAATCCCCTTCCGAGCTTCCCAAAACCAAGTAATCCGCCCCTCCCCCATATCACATCCCTCCGCAGATAAATAATGAATGGTCCAAAAAAAACAGATGATGATTACCACCAACCTTAACCCAAGTAGTACAGTTTGAAGGACTAAACTCAAGGAACTTCTCATACAGCTTTCTGCAGCGGTCAAATTCTCTTAGCTGTTATAACAACGAACGTGATAATTAATGAAGTATTCTGAATTCATGAAGTCGCAAAACCTTTGCGAGATGGGAATTTTGTTTTTAAACAAGTTTCCATAACTTCGTTTTCTGCCCAGCTGACAACAGAAAATAATTTAGAAATCTACCAGAGCTCTTGATAACACAAAGAATATTTTAACGTATCCTCCGCCGGATGCCGCTACGAGACCATTTGCTTGAGAATGCTGCACGTTACTTGAAGTAGAACTCAGTTCTACTTTTCGGTAGGGATTTACAGCAACGTAACACAGTGTATCACCTCTCCAGCAGTATTTCTCGTAATTTTAATGCGTACATGTATTTTTCAAGAGCACATGCTCCCAGCTGAGCGAACTAGCTGCGCAAAGCATTGTTGGTCAAAACCTCCGGCCCTCACTCTCTGCTTTGAAAATCATTTTTCGCGTGGTTTTTAGATAATTCACAGACAAAATTTCACTCTGTTTCATAGTTTCGGACTTTTCTGGGACTCAAAATACATCGAATTAAATTTTCAATTCTTTTTAGGTAGAAAAAAGTGCTTGAACATAGGGCCGGCCATGAAAAATCACAACGGACAATGATTGGTTAGAAAATTTATTTCCGCTCAGCTGGTCACATTTTTGTAATCATCCAATGTTGTACCATTACGAGTTCTCCCCAGCCTAAAAAACCGTTTCGAGATCGCGTTGCAGTGTAACAATTCACCTTGGCAACCCGTAACGCTACATTTTCAAGCATTGCGAGACAAGCTGTTGAGAAAATTGCACAGTGTAACGGGGCTTTAGATTTAAATGCCATTAGAAAGGCAAAGCTCCCGAGAACTTGCAACAATCTATTACCTTGGGAGATGGTTATTGCAAGGTATGTAAAGTATGCGAATGGATAAGTGCAAAAATTGTGTTTGACAACAAGACAAATAGCATTCAAAGAATCTGGTACATCAACTGTTCCCTTCTCGTTGCGCCCATTCTTGCACTTAATCTTACTTTTTACTACGATAAACAAGTTTCAGAGTTAATTTTCACAAGTAATTTATTTTTCAACTTTTCTAAAAAGTTTATTTGAGCCTCAAATCACAATTTTACCTGAAGTTCCAATCCAATGTACTCTCGAAATAACTTGTCTTTGGGACATTTACCAATAGCAGTTCCCTTAAAAAACAATGAGGAAAAAAAATGAGATTACACTACCAGATGACATCAGTAAGATGCTTTCCAAAACTTTTTAGTTAAACTTAAGGGAAAAGAAATAAAACAATCTAGATAAGTAAAAACAATATTGTTAATCTAAAAAAACTGTTAATCTAAATAAATGGTCCGTTATGACTAAAGAGTTAAAATGAACAGTATTTTTTACTCACCAAAGCCTGTCTTGCTGCCTTCAAGTTTTTCTGTCTGATTTCAAACTGTGCATAGAGCAGCCAAATCTTGGCAAACGTAAACTGAAGGGAAAATATAAATTCAAAATTAGGCACACAAGGAGATTAGACATTGAAGTTGGTTTTGAAAACACGATATAGAAAAATAGAAAGCTTTACCGTTTTGTGTGGGATGAGGTCCAAACATGCCTGATAGACTTGTCTTGTTTGATGCATGTCCTGATGATCAATGAATCAATAAATTGATGAGGGAATGAATAAATGAATAAATGAATAAATGAATGAACAAATGAATGAAAGAACAGTTAAATGATTGAATGAATAAATAAATTAACAAATTAGCAAATGAATGAACAAATTGATTAATCAATTGATGAGAGAATGAAAGAAAGAGTAAATGAATGGAGAAATGGATAAACTGTAAAACAAGTCCATTATCAGTTCTGAACTGTTGCACTTTTTTAAAGGACATATTCTCCCTACATCTTTCATTATACATTGTTCATACACTGCCTTTATCTCCTTAGCAATGCTCTCACAATCTATATTGCTGTTAAAGAACATTGATTTCTTTCAATATTGCAGTACCAGTGATTAATACATGTAGATGGTGCCTCTTACCTGAGCTATAAGTTCTTCATAAAGACAGTAGTTAATCCACAGATAAATATAGCGACGCCACAACCTTTTCTCCTGCACATCATCAAAATCAGTTGGTTAGTTGATTTGCTTTGGCACTGAAAAGTTCAGCATGCTCATAGTGAAGTGGGGTAGAAGTCATGAGACAGTGTCAGAAGGTGGAGAGAAGAACTCAAGATTGTAAAGGCCTATACACACTAAGGGTTTTGCTCCAAGGTCATTTCACTCCATGTGTACCAAAGATTTCATGTAAAAAAGGTTGTGGCAGGAGCAGAATTTTGCCCCTGGCTCAAGCCCCCTGATATTAAACTGGTTAAATATCAGTGAACATGACCACACCATGCAGCAAGCTCCCACAGCATGCTCTCTCATGTGTACTAGTTGTGCAAAATGACCCGGGAGCCTGCTCATGGGGCAAAACCCCTGGTGTGTATGAACCTTAAATGCACAAGGCTTTTAAATACCATTTTCTGAATAAATGAGAGACCACATCTGAGGACCAGTATGCTTGTTGTCTTATAAAATCCCACTGCAATTGCTCATGTCACTGACAAAAACACTAATTTCAAGGAATACTAAAGAACCTTCACATTCCCCCTGCATCAAAGTTTGTTTGATCTTTCTATTTGAAAAATAGTGAATCCTGCCAAAATACTGGTATGTACAAAATAAATAACATTTGAAGTCACACTTACAGCAGCAGGAGGAACATTAGCAATAGCTCGTTCATAAATATCCCGCACAGCGCCAACCTCTTCTTCACTTTCCACCAGACGAAGATAGTCAAACCATGCATCGTAATTAGTTGGGTTGATCTTGATTTCCTAAGACAAATAATTAGAACATTTTTAATTCTAAATAACAATAACAACAACAGTGGTTGTATCATTGAGCATGAAAGTATGTTAGAGGGTATGTACATGTACTGTTTTGGGCTATTGAGAACTACACTCACTGTACGATATGTGGTCGGTAAGGTGATGATAAGTGGTCGGTAAGGTGATGGTAAGTGGTTGGTAAGTGGTTGGTAAGCGGTCAGTTAAGTGGTCAGTAAGCGGTTGGTAAGTGGTTGGTAAAAGAGCATTTATAAGTGGTTGGTAATGTGTCAGTAAGATAACAGTAATGTGTTGGTAAGATAATGGTAAGTGGTCATTAAAATAATGGTAAGGAATTTGCTATTTTATTTATCAAAAAGAGAACAAAGAATCCTACGGAGTTGGATGGTGTTATAAAATGTATCATTATGAGCATAAAATATCACTGACTTTTGTTTATGTGTTGGCTCCTCAAGGAGCCATTTTTGTTTTGATTATTTTGAAGCCTCAATAGCCTGTACCCAAAATACGATAGATACATATGGTATATATGGTGTCAATAAGTGGTCGGTAAGATGTCAGTACTGTTGGTAAGTGGTTGGTAAGGTGTTGGTAAGTGGTCAGTAAGTGGTTGGTAAGGTGTATCATTTGTATCTTTCAGTGCTGTAGATTTTGAATGAAATGAAACTGTCATCATGTACAATAAAACAAAGTGTTTGAACAGTGGTGATGGTTAGGATTATTGTAATGATTGGGGTGGTAATGGTGGTGACAGTGGTGATGATGGTGATGATAATGATAGTGATATGGTGATGATGATGGTGATGACAGTAGCAGCAATGATGGTGATACTAGATTACATTTATGGAGGGTAACATATGAGTAGTATGTAAGGACTATGGATAGATGCATCAATTTATTCATAGATTCAATAACCATGGCAACAAGCAA
>JAAAQI020138671.1:0-12379 GCA_011800005.2 Stichodactyla mertensii
CACATAAAACACTCCTGCTCGTTTATTAAACACCACTTACAACACTCTTCACGGTCATGATTTTCTATTGTCTTCGGCCTAATGAATATTAATGAGTTTGATAATGGAATTTGCATGATCATTCCTGGCAAAGTGTTCCAAACCGCTATTACAGCTTGTATTTTTAAGAAGAGTGTAATGTAAGGCACTGATAACTGTCTAATGATTCATATACGCTTATTTCAAAAACGTCGCAGCCGAAAGCAACAAGCCAAGACCGCAAAGCCTTCGGGTGATTTTTTTGTATTTCATCCATTCTGAGACACGGTCATTTTAGTCTTTTTACAATATATGGCAGGCTGCAAGCGGTTTAAATGCGTGCTCGAAAACTCAGTTAATACGATAACAGTCGCTTGTTGCTTTTGGCGGTATACACATCCTTGTTATTCACGCAGTATTTAGGAGATACATAAGGGTGTGGCACAGTACCCAAGGTTAAAATTAATCTCTCAATGTAACTTAATTCTAAAAAGCTTCTTGGACACCCTATGGGATCTGTTTTTTGTTTATAATCTTTAGTATTTCAGTAGTACTGCTGTTTTATGGATATCGCGTGTTATTGCGGTGTAGTGGGATTTTGTAATTGGGGATCATTTAATTATTGGATGTGTGTGTGGTGGTTACGGTCTTGTGGGAATAGATTTGTTACTGGGAGAATACAAGGCATTCAGACTCCAAGGTAATTTCAAAGGGTTCTTCGCATTTGTATCTTGCACCTTCTCAATTGAATGCTCTGTGTTTCATCAGTGAACCGATGTTTAAGTGGGGTGGGGTTTAAGTGCGGTGGAGTGCAATGGTTAGAAAATCCCCATAGTTCCAAACAGGTGTTATGACCAACCACAACTTAACGTTCCGTTCTAGTGCGCCTAAGCAACTTGGCTGACCCACCCTAATCTATTCGTTCTACAAAGTCTCGGTTTAGTAACACGACATCTGTCAGACAGCTGCCCTCTTGACACACTCAAAAATCATGTCTGGTAATCACTCCTTACTACAAAAAGCGATGAATACTAAAAACGAGTTTCGAAAAATAATATGTAGTTTAAAAAAAAAAAGTTTAAAGGACTGATAACGGAAATAAAAAAGTTTGTATTTAGTCAGTAAGTCTGCCGGCTGATCGAGGTATCGAATTATCCTCCCAGCGTCTAGCAGCGAGACTGAGCGACTACTGTGATCAAAAAACAGATGCACTAATCATGATTCTATAAAAAAGCAAAACTGCTCGAAAAATACTCTAAATTTCACATTAAAGAAATCTTAATCAAAGGCAAGAACAGTGTAATAATCTGATGGTATATTTCGACCGCACCGTACAGGTTCATTCAATCGGGAAAACCCGACACACGCTCAACTTGTTCACCAGGCAGGCTTTTTTCTCAAGATGGTAAAAAAACCCTTTGTTATACCTTTATCTGATTAAGAACAATTTTTGTGCCGGCAAATTTTCGAACTTTTGGTTCAACTTGGAAGATTTTTAAGGCAACGACAGAGTGACATAGAGTACCTTACAAAAAAATAATCCATCTAAAAATAAATTCTATATCTAAAGAAGTAAATGAATAACATGAAGTCATATTCTATAACTAATATGCTATTTTTGTTGCTATATTTCAATTTGGGCATTATTCCACGTGGCTTCGATTAAAAAGCCACATACCATACAAAGACGTCATTCCTTCTCTTAGCAACGCACTCCAATATAATTTCTTAATTTTGAAACAATTTCCCATCTTGACGCATTAGTCGGTCCGTTTGACGTAAGGTGACAGAGTAAATTTTCTAAACAGGAGTTTAATGCGTTACGAGTCTAAAAAAGGTAGCATAATGGTTATGAAGGCCTATTTTTAACTATCAAAAGCTCGCAGGAAAACATAACTATTGATTTTTCACCTAAGAGCCGCTATAATATCCGCTGTTAAGTTTTAACTTAGTCCTGATAATTCAAAAATATTGTGCTGTTTTCACTCAATCGATGTTTCTTGCGCTTTTGATAAAATTTCAAATGAAAACTTTTCGTGTTTTTGTGTCTGTGGGGAGTCAACAAGACAATAATAATATCGACTGAAATTCATTTATAATAGACAGAAAAATCAAACATTTATTTACATTTGCAATAAAAGAGAAAAAAGTGGTGTTGACAATGATTCAATATTTCTAGGAATGTTTTTGGAAAAAGCGGCCAGGGCTCACTTTTTCAATTGCCTAGTAACTTAGTTTTTCAAAATTTGGGATTATATGTAACTTAGATTCTTAAATAGACTAATTTCCCTATCCGATAAACAAACGTAACTAGATGTCGAGGTTTTGCAAATATAAACTTATTTTTAAGTCATTTCAGTGCTAGTAAATTGTCAATTTTGACTCAATTTTACAGGAAACATTTCGGTAAAAAACATTAGGGAAAAAAAGGAAAAATCGTACGTCAACAGAAATTTATTAATGACAAGAGATGACTGCTAATTCCTATTCTAACTTTGTCTTTTACAAATGGTTTGTTTATTCTGTGCTAAATTGGAGAATTTTTAGAGCAGGTGTTAGTTCCTAAGTTATATTTTTTAAACTTCCATACTTATGATATTTAAGAATATACTTGGGATATGATCATTTTATTAAAATGAAAATCAAAATGGCCTTTGAAAATGATACCATGTGCATTAATCAAATCATAGCTTTGTCTTTCAAGCTTTTAAAAACAGTATATATTATTTTATAAATTATCATCAATAACATAAACCAAATTATGACAGAATAGTGTAACGTTCAATTTGAAATATTTCGATTTTCTTGGAAAATCGAAATCTCAGAAATCATTCTTTATGTACCAAATTTATTGGTAAATTATTTCTCCATGAGGCAAACTAGAAAAACTGGTTGTCATCACAATTTATGATAAAAATAGACTGATAATACTTATCGATTTTAAGCATTAAGGATTTCAAAATTTTCTCAGTTATAATCAGAAGCTGTCAATAAGGATTTATGTGCCCATCTACATCTATTAACAATCAAATGAAAAAGCTCTGTTTTAAGTATGGAGACAATCAAGATCGTAAAGAGCACAGTACTCTCCCTTTTGGGTGGGGTCCCAGGTTTGAATCCTGGGCTTGGCATGAGTAAGGCTCTTGTTATTTTTTACTTAATTCAAATATTTTCCTTCATCTTCCTATCCTGGGTGCCAGAGATTTTTTGGGTCATTGAAAGATTACCACAGGTGGAAGAACAAACTTTTAACCAAACAATGAAAGTTTGAATGAGAATACAGTTATAGTTCTCATTTAAATTCATTTTTATTTGGCCTGACTCAAATCTGTTTATGAGTTTTATAAAATTGGCTGACACTTATCAAAGGCATTTCTCAGATTCTTACTTTGACAATTTGAGATCCAAGCTCATCATCATCAGGGTTACTCTTCTCATTAAAACAGAATTTTGCAGTCTTGGCCCAGTCTAAATCACTTATCTTGCTCTCAGCAAGACAAAGCCATAGCTGTTAGAACAAAAAAGAAAAACATTTGAAATACATGGAATGGTTTACTGCGATTTTCATAATTTCGTGGACACCACAGTTGTAAGTTGCCCATTGGAATTTGCTTTTTCACTGCCGCCAGTCAAAAATATAAAAGGTACTGACTGGTTTTTTTGATTGACGGCAGCAAAAACGCCGTTTTGCATGCTGATATTTTAACTTCATTGTCCGGGTAATTATGAAAATCACAGTAAGAATAACTAAGGGCAATGCACCTGTTTGAGAAAAACAGTATCTTACATCAGCAGAAAATGTTCATTTTCTTGCTGATGTCTAAAAGCCTTGGGCAGTTAATAGGGGAAAACCCAGAACTGATTCTATGACAAGAATATCTTGTAAAAACCTACCCTGTTCAAGACACAACACTATAAATTATAACCCTGTCTAAGACTACAGAGTAGCAGCGTTGCTGGTGGTCATCAAATAATGTTGGCACAGTTGGAGGTTATGCGCTAAACATTTTTGGTTGTGAAAATAATCAGTTTTAACAAAAAGTCTGTAGAATACCCTGTCACCCTATATCTAAGATTGAAAACACTAGATAGGGCTGACATAATCCAAGACTGATGACCCTGTCCAAGACCAAAATCCCAAAAACCTATACCCTATCCAGTGAAATATCCCCATATAGGTTATATATGGAAGTAGCTATACAAAGATATCATAGAGGAACAAAAGAAATCACACTTTTACTTGGTGAAATGTTAGGTACTTCTTTTGTATTCCATGTTCTAAGCCTCATTTTCAGGATATTTTTGAGAGTCATCCATGATTGAGTAGTACAATAAACAAATCATATGTCAAAAAGCCTTAGGCTACAGATGCATGAAAAAAAACTTGGAACAAAGAATTATGTGCCCCACAAGGATTTTTAATCAATTATCAATGCCAAGTGTCCTAAAACTTATTCCATCTATTTGCCAGACAAACGAATTGTCAACTTTAATCCTGGACCATCCAATCTTAACACCTTCTGATCTGATCAGACTATCTTAGTATTATTATTAAAAAGCCTGGTTTCCATACAGCATTTTTGGTTTTTACTATATTTTTACCATGGTTTTGAAATCTGTTTTTTTTTCTTGCTTTTCTTACTGTACTTTCGTATTTTGATTCTACTCAAAAAATGGCACAGCAAAGAAATCATAAAAAGTTAGGCCTTTAATGACAATATAGGTTAGACGATCCAGCTTAAAGTCTTACCCTTTTTCTCCATGGTAGAGGGAGGCCATGAGGAAGGCGTGCAATTGATTTAAATGCATCTAGCCACTGTATGAACAAAAACCAGATTAGAAGACAGTGAATTAATATAGTCTAGACATTTTGGAAGAATATTAAGCCTGGGGAGGTACTTCCAACCATTTTGTACAGGGATGCTCTACCTGGACTCTGGACCCCTTACCCTTTTTATAATACCAAATTTCTGCAAAAAGGTACCCCTTTTATATACCTTTGCCTGAAAAGGTACCCCTTTTATAAACGTACCGGCTTTGGCAAATAGAAACTTTTATTTGCCCTTGATAAAAATATGTCTGTCAAATACAGCAGTGTTAGCTTTTGAAATCTTTTGTACTTAGAAAAGTTAGCTAGGAAATTTAATGGTGAAACCTTACGCCTTTTCCATATTGGAACTCACAAATTCCTAACCCTTTTCTATACCTGAAATTACAAAATTAATTCTTGACCTTTTATATGCCAAAAAATCACAAATTCGCAACCCTTTTCTATACCAAAATTCAATAATTCCCAACCCTTTTACGTACCTTTGGCCAAAAAAGGTACCCCTTTTGGGCAGAGCCAATAGGCCAATATAGGGAGTACCCCCCCAGGATATTATGACCATTATGACTGAACAAAGTTTAATTCAATGTGAAAATAAAATCCTGAAATGCTTTGGGAGCCTGTATTTGTTTAGATTGTTATGACTTAACAGATACCCATAGCTTGTGGATAGGATATTCTGTACATATGATGATGATGTTCATGATGATTATATTTATATTATTATTACATATATTAATAGTTATTAAGTACAAGCATTTCATGGTCAGTATCAGGAGAAATCAACATCTGTCTTCATAAACCTTATTCCAAAGATTTAAAGTTTAATTTTTTCAGAATGTTTTTAGTTTAATCTACCATTTCTAGATTTAATTACAATTACTAAAATAATTATAGGTTAAGGTAACATTGTTTATAAAGGGTAACACATGAAAGTTGACAGAGTCTGACAACCTCCTAGCCCTCTCTTATTGAAAGAAATTAATGAGATAACTACGAACATGGTCAATATAGTATATTCAGCATTTGTATAACAAAGTTTAAAAACAACAGACTGTATGTCTTTTTTTACTTTGCAGGACAACATTCTGAGAAATAGAGGAGATTTTTCATGACTGGGAAATGATAGGGCAAATTTCTAGTCATGTAGCAGCTGTACTGTGTACCTGCTGTAAATCAGTACCACCACTTCTATGAGAACTGTTCTATTGCAAGTTTACCTGTCTGAAAGCCTTTTTTCCACTCTGAGGTATATACGAAAACCTTATCCTTGTGTCTACTCCTGTAGAAGTAAAAACATATGGTCTCAATATCAGCATCAAGAAATCCCATTTAATTTCTTAGGTCCTTTAAATCTTTGGACTTGCTTGCTTTATATTATAATTCTAACAAGGTTCAATATTATCATCAAACTTATAATCATGAACTTTTTTTCTTACAAAGAAATCTAATGGGCCATGACATCTTAACAGCTGGGGATTCGTAGGAGTTATATTACATATGGAATTCTTTTGGAAATAAGAACAAAGAAAGGACTTCTTCCATAAAATTTGTGCATTATTCTGTTTGAAATTTCTTGTTTTTCAATCTTTGTCCTGCTAAATTTTGCTAATTTTGCATGTTTGATAATTCCTAAGAAATCCAATTTAATCCAAGATTTAAAGAGTAACAGTTGATAAATGTTCATGGTTTGTAATATTTTTGACAGAGTATTCATCTTTTTTAAAAGTATACATATATTTTCATGTTAGCTTTAGGCTATGAAGTAACCAAGATCATGTCAATACAGGGAACTACATTTATTAACCTAACTAAACAACAGCAAACTCTCACAAGGCATTTGTAGAAATAGTGGTGTATGTTACTGTAATGGGAGTAATGGTGTGTTAGAACAGCTTTGTTCTATGTATACCATACAAACATCAGTTCTATAATATCCAAAACACATGCATGAATATTATAACAATCAGTCGACAAAGTTTTCTGAATCAATTAAGATACCACCAGAGACATGGTGAACTACTTACTAGAAAACTTTTTTCCCATAGCTTCTCAAATCCAATTACAATACATTACATTAAACAGATAATACAGTAATTCACATGAGGTACACAGCAAAATAAGATGTCTAGCAATATAGCATATTTCCAGAATTTTGTATTATTATAATAACTTGGCTAAATAGAAGATAAAAGCTGAAAAAAGCTGTGCACACTAGATTGAGCCATATATCCTGGTATGCAACCAGTGCATCCAATAACTGTTTGAACAAAGCTAGGACTGAAAAAAGAGCTCATGAATTTAGTTATTTGTTCTTAAATTGTACAACTCTTTGTTCTTTAAATGTCAGTCTTCAAGGCATTATTGTAGTTTTTTGATTGACAATTATTAGACATTCAATAGTCCTGCATATGCTAACCTGCCATTAAACTACATAGCTTTCAAACTTACATGCAGGCTCGATGCAAATCATCAAAGAGCAATATGCATAACTGAATTATGTAACCTTTCATCAAAAGTAACATTTCAAAAAAGTAAGAAGTAACAAAAACGTTCATTGATTTTATTTAGTGTGGTTATAGAATATTGGCCCAACCATGACTCAGTGAAAACCATGTCTTCATCCGGAAAAAAAAATGGAATAATTACGTGAGCAAGTTTACTTATGCTAAGTCAACAAGAATCTTGACTTCGATTTGATGTTTATTTCGGAAATATTATCAAGAAAAATCATGCAATTTGGGCTAATAGTTTTCGGAATTAGGACGTTTACCTGACACCTTAAAACAACAGAAACGGATACAATATAGATCTGATCAAACCAAAGATAAATAGCTATAAATCACTCAGCCAGAATTTATAAGCTAAGCTATAATGGATGAGTAAGCTTGATATAAGCTTAATAAGAGATAGAAGAGAAGATGCTTGACTTACTTCTCTTTGGAGAGACAGCTTGAAGAACAGCAGTTAAAACATCAAAGTTCTTCTGGAGTTTGTAAGCATTTTTGGCTCGTCTTTTGAGTTGTTTAACTAGTTTAGCAGATAGCATGGAAATACGGATTTTGAACTCTTTCGCCAACACACGAAGCTCGTCAATGTCTAAACGTAAACAATAAAAATACAAATTACCATTTGATAACCTGATAAAAACTATCACAGAAAATAATAAAATCAAACAAAGAAAACACAAGTGCGAACATGTTATGGTCCCTTTTGCTGTTTTTTAGATATTTTCCCAATATAAAGTAGGTAGATATAGTGGAAAAAAATAAACAAAAAAATCTTAGATCACAGGTCAAAGAAGTTGGAATCACAAGAAATGTTTATTCTTTTGATCACAAAAAGGGATGTATTTTTCCACATCACACTTTTCTGATTTTACAATGATGCTTCCCATAGACAGATAATTCTTTAAAACAAAAGTTAAGCTAATGAAATAGGGAAATCACAACTCATTTGCTATGGACATAAAATAAAACAAACTGTACCTTTGCTTTGAAGAGAACTTCGAGTCCATTTTTCTCCTTGATCTTCGAGATCAAAAGACCCTCCAAAAATACTTCCCGACGTTGTGGAGCACTCAGTCACATTGTCACTGTCTACAGAGTCCCTAGTATGGTAGTGATCATAAATCTCGAATAAAAGTCCATCTACGATCGAGCTTTTTTTGTCATTCGCATCAGAATCTCCGTTCTGGTCAAAGAACTCACTGAAGGATCCCACACAATTCTCCTCATCTCCATCCAAACTCCCTTTACTTTCAAACGTTGTGAAACTCCAGTCTGACTCAACACTCTTTGGACTTGATGATGAATCTTCGGTGCAGTTACTTTCGGTTTCGTTTGAATCTAAACGAAGCGAGGGTCCCAAATCGCCAAGACTTCTCTGTAATAAGGTGTCCGCCATTTTGACCACATCATGTCGACTAATTTGAAATTCACGAGTCGCGCGCAAATTAACATATTCCCAGTTCGACCCCATTCCTACTCCTATACAAAATACATCAGTCGCTCTGCTTCTGGTATTTGTACTGAATCTTTAGATAAACTGCTGCAAGACTGATATTATTTGTGTAATTTAATTTGTTAAAGAGCAATGAGCTAGTACTCGTTAATTAAAATGGAAATTGGAGTAATGCGCTCTTTCTTTGAATATTTTTGAAGATTATCCCTTCAAAAATTCGTGTCAATTGATGAGCATGACCTACTGTAGAGTAAATCTGCACTTTTTGAGGTTACGATCAATTGGCAAGTTTGGCTTTGGCAATTAAGAACAATGTATGTAGCATGGCAGTCCGGGTGAAGAAGTTTTCTAGTCTACCAGGCCACTGCTGTTACACCGGATCATCACCCCATACATCACACCATGTAGCGGGTTTAGAGCAGTCATACGTTTCCCGGGTGACCTAGAAAAAAAACCAAAGGAACAAACAGAGAAACCCTTTTAAAATATTCAAGGTCAGAAAATGGACCGATTAGCAGAATATGATCAATCCGATTGTATGTAGTAATGATTTATGAAAATGTATGTCTGTATCCAAGAAGACTAAACTGAGAGGGAGGGGCCGTGAGGAAGGGGAGGCACGACGGGCGTGAGTGCTGTAAATAAGAGATCAAGGTAACGGGAATTTGTGAATGTTTATGATAAAAACATTAGCTCTTTTTTAATAAAAATAATTTTTTGAGAACACTTAAACGAAGAGTCAGGCCTGGGTGTGCGTGTGTCATGATACTAGCCTGACAGCGGCGGGAAAATCAATGGTGGAAACACAAATAGTCTTGAACCATGACCTGAACAGTATAAAACGTGGGTTGCAGCAAATAAACTAAGCCTGATCATAGCCAAGACGAAATATATATCCTGGTTGGATCAAGTTAAAGAGTTTAGAGTACCAAAGTACTAGGGTTGCATATAGATTAAAACCTTAATTGGGAAAACATATCGACGCATAGCCAAAAAAGTTTCATCCGGAATGGGTGCTATCACGAGATCGACTTAGAGAATTCGTAAACAAGAAACGTTGGTTTCTGTTTACAATGCTCTTCTCCGACACCACTGTGAATATTGTTCAGAGGTATAAGACACATTAGGTAGTGACTTTTGGATCGATTGAATACTCAAAACAGGTGCGCTAGGGTTTATTATGCGTTGTCGAAACGAGACTGACCAATCTGAAATAACAATGCGTTAGCTGGGCTGGACCACTTTGGTCAAGCGTAGAGCCCAGATTAAAACTGAGGTTATGTTCAATATAATACATAATTTGGCATCAAGCAGACTTTTGAAATTATTGCACTTATTGCTTACGTGACTCTTCAAATATTATTATTGTTATTGTTGTTGTTGTCGTTGTTGGTTATTTTTGTTATTATTATTATATGGTTGTTGTTGTTATTATTGTTGTTGTTCTTCTTCTTCTTCTTCTTCTTAACTTCTTCTTCTTAACTCCTCCTCCTCCTCCTCCCCCTTCTTCTTGATGTTATTTCTAGTTCATATTGTATAATATTTCTCATGTTTTTATATATTCATAATTGAGATTTATATGCACGCCCATATTGGAGTCAGCTTTAGTTGAATATGTTAGCGTGGTTAAATAAAGTTTATCATTCCTTCATCATTCCTTCATCATTCCTTCATTCATTCATTGTGTCTATTGTGTGTTCGGTGGGGAGGGGTTGCGAGGGTAGACCGTGAAAGCCTTTGTAATTATGCTAATGATCAACTGCGTCCCCATTACGAAGCTTTTAAAGTCCCATCTTATCTAAGTTTTGATTGGAAAAATAATCTTAAAGTAACCCATCTAATTATTTCTAAACATTTCCTCAGGGCCAGGAGAAAGCGTTTTGTTATTCATAAAAATTCGTTAATTTTTTAAAAAGCGGCAAAATTTATCATTCTGACTCAAGTTGACTAAATGGCCAGATCACGTGGAATAAGGGATTTTAAGGGGGGAAACTTAAAGAGATACGAGATAGCTGAAAAAATAAAGGTACAGGGTACAGTTTGCTAAGAAGAAAAGGCGTGATACGAGACCGGATGGTATGAGATTGAGTAAGAGAAAGGGTTAGGGATATACAAGATAACATTAACCAAGCCAAAACTATCCTGTCAGTGCATGTTGTTTGTTTATTCAGGCTCGAAGTTATATCTGTCTGAAACGCTTATTTCGCTTGGATGAATTAATATTCGATAATTATTTACTTATCTACGTACATCAGAGCCTTCACCCGTATAGATATGATCTTATATAAATAATAGTTTATTTTTGTTCGCGTAACTAAAGCTAAAACTCCGCATTATGATATGATAACCGAGTTTTGTCACAAAAATACAGTAAACTTTTTGTGTCCATGCTAGAATTTCTCGCCGTCTTCGTTTGCGTTTACGACACATGTACACTAGTCTATCACTTTTAACGGTTAACATCATATTTACTCACCATTTCTGAAGGTGTCTATAGCGAAAAAAGCCGGTAAAAGTGATAAGCTGAACTACACACGATTTGAATGCGAAATCTGATCGAAAAAGCCAATTGGTCCAAGCGCTTAAATACCCTGTAGATTATTTTTAGTTAAAACAAATAGTCACAAAATAAAACAATGAGTTCAGCTATTGAAAATGAATACATTTGAGGAAATGAAATTAGTGGATAGGGGGCCTTGCACCTGAGCTAACATGACGTCATGCACAAACTAGGTCGTGCTGACGACGTCAGCACGACTTTTACCACCTACGACCATGATTCTTATTAATACCAAAAAGTCAATTCTAAATCAATTTGCTCGCTATTATATTTTTTAATTATTATTACTCCCGTCGAAGCGTCTTATTATTTCCGCCTCTTCATGTAGCTGAACCTGTGTCAGCAACCTTGGAAAAACGCAACGAAGCCAGGCCGTGCCACTGGGAGCCCAAGATTGGATTTTGTGACATAAAGAAATTAAACAAAAATGCTGTAAAAAGTTTTGTATAGCGTTTATACATACAATCATTTTTAACCCTGCCCCCTCCCTCCCCCCTTTGCAATAAGAAATGGAAGGGTGGAGAGGGGAGGAGTTTTTAAGAAGTGATTGAGAACACTATAGAGGGTATGTAAATGTTGTACAAAAACTTTTTTAAACATTCATAAAATCCAAGCTTCGGCTTCCTGTGGCCGTGCGACAAAAATGGCTTATATTTTGATGGCGTTCTGTGGATTTGGCTCCTGTGGATTTGGCGGGAACATTTGCGCTCTCTAATTCCATGCCCTTGGAAAACTCTCCCTGTACGTTCCTTGACGAGAATCACTTCAGATAGACCGATTATTAAAGGCTACAATTATCGTAGGAATACTGATTTTCTGCCAATGATATACATGTATACACAGAAAACAAGAGTTCGCATTTTGCTAGAAAAGTTTGCCTGTTTCCAAATTCGTTACACCATTACACTTTCCTTAAATTCAATTTGCTTTTGAACACTTAAGCCTGGTTCTCACTAGCGACGCAAGCATAAGCGCAAGCAACATACGCAGACTCAGTAGGGTACTGCTCA
>JAAAQI020138682.1:0-27894 GCA_011800005.2 Stichodactyla mertensii
TTTCTTTTGTTCTTTATCAACTAGCACAAACTATATAGTCATTTTTCTTTCACGGTCGAAGGAAAATCACTCTAATGAAGGCCTTAGGTTATCTACAGAGCGCGCCCGCGATCTTTTTTGATGCCTTCACACACCCATACACACAATAATATAATTAAGGTCGCACTCAAAAACGTTTGAATGGGGGTGACACGAGGGTGACACATGTTGCAACAAAATCACGCAACATTGCTTTCATCGTTCCAATATGGTGTCCTTAAATAACCACGCCTGCTATACTTAGCCTGCGTAGCCGGCCCTGGGGAGGGGGAGGGGGAAAGGGGAAGGAGAGGGGGAATGGGAAGAGGAGGGAGGAAGGGCCTGCAATGAACCCCCAAGTTTTTTCGAAACGCTCACTAATTAATTGTTAGTTTCTTGCGAACGTCAAGTACCACTTGTCAAAATTATCCATTCAAGTTTAGAGGTCAACACGAGGTCAACACAACCGCGAACTGTCAAAAATCTCAAACATTTTCTCCACGAGGTGAAATGTCGACGCAGAGGAAGGAAAATTCAGTTAGTTCAGAACAAAGAAAATTAATGAGTTAATGACTTGAGTCGTTCGTGCGACAAATTTGGATATCCTTTGAATTCAAAATATTTTCAAAATATCACACCAGGGAGAGTAAGGCCCAGGTCAAACGAGTCGAACTTCACATGAGCCGAACTCAAGCATATTGCAAGCGATGTTGCAGCCGTGTTCACGCTATGATTTGTTGCGCACGATGTTGCAGAAGTAGAGCACGATTCCACTCCTCAACTCGATGTTGCGTGCAACAAGTTTCAGGGGTGGACAGACCTTGCAACAATCCTGTTACTCGCAGTGTTGCACCGTGTCTGCAATTTGCTCCACTGCTCCATAATTACTGTTGCAACGACCGACAAGCCAAATCATTTTACGGCATCAAAACAAATGTTGATCACTAAAAATTATATATGGTTTTGATGAATGTTATCAGTCCTAAGAATGCATTTAAAGAATCGGCAATAAAAACTAAAAATCTCTCTGAAATCGAGAGGTCAATGATGTTATTTGGGAATTAAAACTGTGACGCCTTGATTGGTGGAGCTATTGTTGGAGTGAATCTATTAATTGTCAACAATTTCTTGGACGGCAGAATAAACATTTTCCCAAGGGACGTCTCGAATAGCCCAATTTAGATACTTTGGTCTAGCGATCGCACACAATAATACCTGGATCGAGGCTCGGGAAACAAAAAGAATAATTACGATTATTTCATTGTTTCCCAAGAGCCTCGATCCAGATCTTATTGTGTGCTATCACTCAAGCAAAATATCTAAAGTGGACAATTCCCCTGTTAGTACCACAGTAATGATAGTTCTACATATTTATTTGAAAATGTCATAAGGATGATACAAGAACAAATAATATCATTTTAAAATGCTATTTACATAAAAAATATCACTGATGGCATGCTATGGCATACTATAATGGCAATAACAATAAAATCTTGCATTTTGCTACTGCGTATGTTTAGCACACAGCCTGGGGTCCCTTGGTCGCTCCGGCTGCCTGTTGTGATATTTTATTCTTCATTCGTTCAGCCATTCCAGGAAGTCTAGAGAAGTAGTTCCTGGCCAGTAGATGCTTGTGGAGAATCTTTCCAATAAACATACGACCATAAGCCTGGACGGAGAAAGTAAAATATATGATATTAGTAGACTATCATATCCTTTTTAAGGGAGGGGGAGCCAGAGACGGGTAGGGGAAACAAGGTAGAACCTCTTAAAGGGGGCTATTACGAAGGAACAAGGACTTCATGATCTTCTGACCAAGATGTAGGTAAGGGGCACAAAATTCCAATATCCTCCCTATGGCTAACGGCCGTTAATCAAGGAAAATTCACTAGAGATATAAATAAAGGATACAATTACTAAGGCGTGGCCATTAGCATTACCTCTGTAACATTATCTAGTTTACTGTGCGCTTTAGCTTCTTCTTTAGTCAGTAGGATACAGTTCCATGGTGACCATTCCTCGTGCTTGTTCCATCGCACCAAAACGAGGTCGAATAAATCAGCGTGTGCGCTCAAAGCACTCTGGGAATTCCAAATATTCTCAACCAAATATCGCAGGTCCGGTTCCTGTCACGAGAATCACAAGAAAGAATAATATTTGCAATCACTGAAACATCTAATGTAGTTGTTAGTGGTTAGAATGTAGTGGTTAGTCTTTTCCGTAAGCTAAAGTGTCGTAGAAAAATAGTCCGCATTTGGTAATCCATAAGGGGATCCAGGCAAATCTGTACATTCAGTCTTGAACGCGCCTCGGCTACTCTTTGGTCAATCTTGGACAATTGGTAGGTTGCAGATTCTTTTATTTTTCCATTCTCACACACCAGCTCTCTCGGTTGAAACAAGTGCAACCATCGATATGTTAGATTTGATCCACAAAAATCAAATATAAAACGCAGGAAAAAAACATATTGCTGATCTCATATAAATGTACAGCATTCTGGATTTCTGTACTGTTAAGATTTTAGACGAACCTGCATCAAGTAAGCGATTTGAGATCCATCATCGAAGCTCTCTTCTACACGTCGTAATCCCTTCAACATGTTTCTGTATTGCAACAAGTCTTGACGAAGGCGAGCATCGTTGTCGAGTTTAATGCACTTCCGGCAACGCCCAACGACACTGAAGTAATAAGAAACATTCTTTTAATAACAGAAGAATAAGAAATACATCAGACATTTAAGTATTCGAAGTCGGGTGTCCTAGTAGTTCGTTCACAACTTCCCTGACCGTTTCTTTGTCTACTTCAAGTCCATATTTAAATAATACCATCTAAGGCAAGACGAACGCAAATATCTTCCATGGCCAAGTAATGACACCTGAGTGCTCAATCTCAGAAAGGTCAGTAACTTTGGACATCTTATCTTGCAGACAGCTGCATTTCACTAGCCCCTACCCTAGAACATTTTATTCGCGCAAGCGTCGCCTTGAATTACCTGGAGTTCAGTGACAACTTAAACTCAGTGGAGGGAAGATATCTGTTACAACTTGGACAGAAATATATATTTTTTCTCAGAACAGTCGGGTCTTGAGGTACCTGCAAAAAAACATGTCCATTAGAGCATAAACTATAGATCGGCGCCAAAAAACTCACACGGATACCATAAACAAATTCAATTCACCTTGGCGTAAAACGTTTTCTAAAAAGTGTTTTGCGGTGGGTGTGGTCCTGGAAACGATAGACTAGACGATAACCTACCTTGATCAAACGTGCAGCCTCTGGGTTGAAGAGTGGTGTCTTGCAGTATTGTAAAAACAATGTAGAGATTCTTTTACGAAGACCTTAACGGAATATATCAGTTACAGTGTCAGTTTCAAACTCAGAAACAAGGAACCTCGGCACTGAACCTATACTGATGTTAAATATTTCCGCTTTAAATCAGCCCGACGCCCTTCTGTGGGGTTTTCCTACTAACTAGGCATTACAATTGTTGAAGAACATTTGAGTAGAAATTGATTTCTTCCAATTTATCAATGAAAACTGGGAGCAAATAATATTCGAATTCAATATTCGAATAATGAAACCACTGGAGCAGATTTCGTACTGACTGTAAAAAGCTCGCCGCACGATCGGCGGGTGCCGTAAGCACACCTTGCCGCGCCCATGATGTTTTCTAGAATCTTGCCGTGTCTTGACCGTGTCACGACCGTGTCACTACCGTGTTAGTGCCGCACAGTCATACGAAAACTGCTGGAGCCCAGGGATGTATGTTTGAGCTGGTTTGACTGTAGAATGTAGATTAGATTCAAGCGTACATTGCACGTTTTTTCTCACCTTCCAAGTTGTTTTCCTTGACTCCCCGCATCAGTAAATCGGCTTCTCTATCAATCAACTCAATAATCTCATGAGTTAGTTTACAATCATGTTCCTTCACAGTGTGCTTGAGTGTCAAGAGTACGTCCAGTCGCTCATCTTGTGTAAGGTACTTCATACATAAGGTATTATAAATGTCTCTTAGCTCCTGTGCTCGGATGGTGTAAGGTGTATCCATCTCTGTTATCTTGCCATCAAATGCTCTCCATCGTTTTGGTGCTGCAGCCTATGAAAAAAAATCACAATTACCTCTGCGTTGTTTAGTCTATTCTTTGGGTATGACATCATTATGTTGATAAAAATATTTGGTTTCTCTTATTGTAGTAAGGGATGCAAACAAATAATTAAAAAGAAAGAAATATAAAATGTGTAAATAGGTTTTATTTATTAAAGAGAACTTCAAAGAGCAACTTTGGGCATGGCAGCGATGAAATTTCACCCCAAGAGGGATCAATCAATAACGTATCATTTTGGTTTGGTTTCTCTATCCTGCCCCCTTTTATAAGGGAGTCCTTTCATAAGGGATTAAAATAAAATCAATCTTTGAAAAGAAGCATTGTTGTTGATCTTATACCCTTAAAGGGACCACAAAACTCGGCTGGTAGGCATTCTTGTCATTATCACCCTAAGTGGAACCAAAACACTGATTTCAAACCCTAAAAGGGACGACGAGGACCCCCACCCCCTTTTATAAGGGAGTCCCCCCCCGGAAATCTGCATATATGCATTTTTTGGTAATGATCCTAATACAATGAAAAGCCTCCAAATAATGTTTTCAAAAAGTCCTTCTCCTTATTCTGGACTCAGCAAGTAGAAGGAATTACCTTGTCAAGAAATGATTTGACTTTTTTGTCCATGTTCTCATTGCCAGCAGCAATCTTGTGCCTGTCAATTGATGCAATGAGGTAGGCTTCCTGTTCAACTAAGCCAATCAAGGCAGCTTTACGCTCAGGACCAGAATACAGCTGTTCAATCCTCTCCATTTCTTCAAGCCGCCATTCTAGCAAGACAGAAATACATCGAGTCAGTCTACTACCTCATGTCCTAGTCTTTTATATTTGTTAGAAGATTTGTGAGAGGAGTAAGTGAAAAAAAAGATATCCAACTTCCAGGAGACTGAGTTCTCAGATGTATATACAATCATCATGCATTTGAGTTCTCATGCCATTCTCATGTTCTGTTCATGTGTATATATGTATCCAACCTTAAATTTTGTAATATTGAAGTCTCAATTGTCTTTTGTTTTCCTATGACTGTGAAAAGCTCATGGCATAACTGATGCTGTAAGTGAGCCCTCCCATGATGGTGATGTTTTCTATAATTTTGACTTTCCTTGCAATGTCTTGACTGTGTCACAACCATGTTTGTGCTGTGAGCTTTTCACAGTTAAATGAATCTGCTTTGAAATCATTTTCACAGTTAAATGAAATCTGCTTTAAAATCATTATAAAGTAAAGTACAGTAACTTTTTTTTGAACTTTTTAAGGTTGTTAGTTCCTTCAGCTACAAGGCTGGTATCAATAGAAGCTAATGGTGTGCACTTTAATCCTTCTCTCCATCTGTGCTCCATTTTAAGGGTATTTAAAGCTAATGCTAAGACAAAGATTACAGAGAACTTGTTGAAACAACTGTGTGAGGTCACTGAGGATCAAGCTACAGACCTCTCATATAGCAGGCAGTGCACTAACCAACTCGGACACACTTACTCCTATATCTTATATCTCTACTTACTCTCTAGATGTGAATACAGAAGATCAAAATCTTCTTTGGTTTTAGGATTTAGCCTTCTATCCCATTCCTTTCTTATTCTTTCAGCTTTCTCTTTCAGCTTCCTTATTTCCTCTTGTCTTTCCCATTCTAGTTTGATTTGTTGATCTCTTCTTAGGTTTTGTACATATCTCATAGCTAGCCATCTTCTCCAGTAAGTCTGAAGGATGATCACCTGAAATCAGTGAACAGAGGGTTGTCATGCTTGCAGGAATAACATTAATAAATTAGATGCATGTAAGTAAAGAACACAACGTATCAGATCAGATAAGATACTATTTAAAACTACACCTTTTCCAGTCGCTTTTTATGGTAGACCTCAGCTGTTTCATATTTTCCAGGAATAAGTATTTTGTCTGTGACATTAGACACATAACATCCCTCTTTGGTCTGGAATAGAATTATTAAGCATTAGTTACTCTTACTTACATATTAACATAACATTTTAAAAGTTATATTTAGATGTTATAATCTAGACTTACCATCTGTGTGGAAGTAGTATTTGTAGTTTGTTGTTGTCTGTTCCTTATTTCATATGTTTGGGTGTCTCGATGGAAGCGTTCTACTGGTGATGGTACTCTTATCTTTGGCATGGTTTGTGCAGTTGCATTGTGATATTCAGTGCCTGTAAGCCTATGCTTGAATCCTCCAAGAAATGCTTTTTTTCTGTCTTCATATACAATATGTACTGTAATTTCTACAGGTTTGCCATCTATATTGAAGAAAATAAGGTTTTAATTCCTTATAATTCTTTATTTATGAATGTTTTATAGGAATGCTGTACATAACAGATAAAGTGAAACTTAGTACAATCATGTAGAAAAGCAAAAGGTTGTTACTGTAGGACACTCGAACTGTGAACACTTCAGATTTTTTCTACCATATTATGTTCAAGCATTATTTTTAAAGTTTCTTTATTGCTCTCTTATGAAGCATTAAATTCAGTTATAAAACTTTGAATTAACATTAATCGTTAATGTTGAAAAAAAATGTGAAGTGTTCACAGTTTGAGTGTCCGCACAGTAATTAGTTATCCTGGTCTTCAAAAGGCTCCTTCATAGCCATTATTAGTGTCATCACACTGACAATGTAAATCTAAGAACAACTGTAAAGGAGGAGGGGTTTTCCTCTCATATAGCAATTAATCAGGAATGCTAGTCCAAATTTTGTACCACAGAAAAATTTATTTGACTTCTTGTTTCCTTACCACGTTGTGCCTCTACAGTAATAACAGGTGGTAGTTTAGTTGGTGTTTTGGCAACTGGTTTGACTCGTAGAGGGTTATTAATGGGATCACTGGATTGCAGCTCTATTTGTACCATCTCTCCAGGTTGAGTACCCATGTCAGATAGTAGTCCAGCATCTTCAAGCAATTTATCTGTGTACATATACAACACTACTGTTAAATTGCAGTTAATGATTAGGCCTACATCTTATCATTTAAAAATGGTTTTGACCCATGAACTAGAAATAATGGAAAGTTATAGTGCTTGGAAATGAGGTTATTCCATTATTTCTAGTTCATGTATTTCACAGTGCTACGCAGTCCACATATTCATATGGTTTTGACCCATGTCAGAAGAGAGTGAGAGGTTTAAATGTGTTAGTATTTAAACAAATTGTTGGCATCAATTCGTTCACATAAATATTTCATCTTCACTACCATGTTCATGGGAATTTTGTAAGTTTTTATTTGGTATGCCTTTGTCTTTTGATCCTGTGGGGAATGGTTGCAAACTATCAATTCCAGATGGTTTACACAGAATTCAGAAACACTGATGTTGGTTAAAAACTTTCATGGCAATCATACCTTCTAATAACTTACCTTCATGCATCATGAGTATCTTTGCTGATGGTTGTCGCAATTCTGATGACAAATGACTCCTCAGATCTGATATAGCCTGCTTGTTGTTACAAGTCAAGTTTAGGATTTCTCCTTCTGGCATGATCACAAATTTAACTGAAAGAAGGAAAATTCACATTTCAATCTTTAGAAAATGTTAAACATGAGGAGTACAAGAGATACGTACCTTTAACATCGTAGCTTTCGACAGATTTCTTGGTAACTTCTTCAACAACAGAAGATGATAAATCAATCTGAGAAGCTGGTGGAGCCACTAAATTCGGCTCGCTGACAGACCCCGTTGCCACTGAAGTAGCTTCCTTCGACTGACTGCCTACTTCACTAGCCTTATCAGGAGTAACTTTACCATCAGTCTGTACTGAAGTTTCTAATTGCTCACTACTAGGTTCATCCGTTTTAGGCAGAAGTTCTCTCTGTGCTCCGTCTTCAGCCTCGTCGGGTTTTGTCGTACTTTCTTCACCGTTCTCAGCACTTTCATGTTTTGCTTCGTCCTTATTCTCATCATTCTGTTCAGCTTTGACCTCAGTACTTGATTGTTCTGATATCTGGTTGTTCGTGCTAGGTGCATTTTCTTCCTCAATATCTTGCTTTTCTTTACCAGTTTCGCCTTCCTTATCTTTTATGACAGTTTCTCCTTCTTCCTTCGCAGACATTATCGTCACAAGAAGGCTTTAAAACACCGATTTTAAAGAATAAAGGACAGAACCAAACGCGCCTTTAGTATTTTCACTTATCTCTTCACCTCTCCTTTACGAATTTAGTTTGTAGCTATGGCAACAACATAAATTCAACTGACCACAAGTGCCGCAGTCGTTGATCTACCACAGGAAACCCATCTAAAAGAAGTTTCTTTGTCTTATCGTCATTCAAGATGGCGGACTCTGACGAAGACGGGTCTATCAACTTGACCGGTTTTTTGTTTGGAAACATCAACGAAAGAGGAGAATTAGAAGACAGCGATATCCTAGATGAGGTAAGGAATAAACTACGTGGGATTGATGACGTAAAAGCTAGTGGTGGAGAATGAGTTTGCAAACCAAGAAAATCGCCATGTTGATCACACCGATACAGCACATTTAGGCTTGGTTTTGTCTGGGATTTTAGTATTGTTTTACTATATGTGAATTTGAAACTCAAATTTTTCACTTTAAAGCCTCTGGAACTTTTAAAATGCCATGTGCAGCAGATTTGTATTGGTTTGGAAATGACGATCGTTATGGATCGTTTATGTTTACAAAATGTGTGAGCTGAGTCAATGTAAACCCCGACCCCCCCCACCCCACCCCGGGACAAGGTGGGGTTTAGTACATGTAGGGGAAATATAGGGGATTTGAGGTCATATTTATTCCCCAGGGGGTCAGGGGTGGATAGCTTTGGTAACTTTTTTTTTAAAATTTTTTCAAGAGAGCCAGTGAGCAGTACTAACGGATGCTAGGTTGTAAAACCTTTTTTATTCCCCTACGCATTTCATCTAACTCTGTAGACTTCTTGAGGGAGTTTTACAATGAAAGTAAAAAATCCTGTATTTAAAGATTAATGTCTGACTACCCTTGGGTACTATTGTTGTGTACGGGTTAACCAAGTGCATCATAGCTTTCTGAACACCCAAGTGGCACTTAGAAATTTTTTGAGGATTTTGGTTGTCCTCACTTAATAAAAAATAAAGTGGTCCTGGCAAGATTCAAACCAGCAAACCCTTAATATACGCTATCCCAACCACTAACCCTAAACCTAACCAGTATGCCAGGAAGTGATTTTGCTTGGTTGGACTCCTTTTTTTCTGGTATTTAAAGTATTAGTATCATTAGCATTTGACAAAATTATGAATATAATGAATATATGATATTATATAGAACGAGGTACACACGAATAATCACTGGAATCAATTTGCATACGGAAAATTTGCATTTGAATAAGTTCCCCTGAGGATTCCCGTAGTTTAAATGAATTTTTAGTGCACAAAAATGTTTGGCCAAAAATGTTTGGCCCCCCTTATTTCCACTAGCCCCCCCTCCCTGTAAATAATGACCGGTCCCTAATATTATGTATTCTGAGTTTTTGTATTTAATATCAGCTGTTGTTAGGCCAAAGTGTTATGTCCAAACTATTCCGTTATTTCTCCTATACTATTTTGTGTACACTTATACAATACTAAAATCAACTTGAAATGTAAAATCTCCCACACTGTTTTGCATTGATGTTTGTAACCACAAATTTTTTCAACACAGGAATCCAGAAAGCACTTAGCACAGCTAGGCTGTTTTGGTGGAATTGGTAGTTTGGTCAAGGATATAACTGATGAAGACAGGTTACAAGATGAGACAGGAGGAGATAGGGATTCTGGTAATAAAACAAAATATGACAAAAACTTCCATATATGAAAATAAGCCCAGCCCTCCCAATCAATAATTCTGATAATTGATAATAATTAATAACAATTGATAATAATTGATATTGATAAATTGATTAGTATCAGAAGTCTATGAAGATCAATTATATAAAAATGTGAATGTAAGTATTGATTTTTATTGATTTCAAGAGTCAATGATAATCAATAATATATTTGATATTATTATATCCACATCCACTGGATATGAGCAATTGCGTGCTCTGATTGGTTCTTCTGCTACTAGGATATCAGATCATATTCCATGAGTAGAGAAGTAAACAAAATGGCAGAGCATTTTGCTAACATTATTTCATTTTTTGAACTTAAAAATAATTAAAATTCTATATTTCTCACAATCTCGTTGTACATGGGTCATAGCTGACTCGGCGCTGCGCACTCATGTACGACTCAATTTCGTGGAATAATTGTTAAATATTCAATATTATAACTGATAATGATATAATTAAGGATGTTTGGGTTCTGAGTATTGATTTTCAGCAATTACCAATATCAATCTATACTAATCAAGTGATTATTGTTAATTAGTTTTTGACGATTAATTTTTATCGACTGGAAGGGCCAGGAAATAACATGACATGACATTTTGGTAGAACTGCCTTCATCTGAATGTGATAGAGGGACAGTATAGATTCCAGTTCTGACCAAACTTCCTGTTAAAAATACCTAGAAAATACCTAGAAAATACATTGTCCTAGTCATTACCAGTTTGCTTGTTCCTTGTGGTATAGTGGTTAAAATGTCAGAACATTAAATTTAAGATTTGGGGTTCAGTTCACAAAGGGTTTGATGTTAGTTTTCTATTTATATAATTTCAATGTTTATATACCAAATGCAATTACTTCAAGTTACATTTTCTAAAATACTTTATTATTTATCACTTGATTTAATTTAATTATAACTTTATCCTTTTTTTCCTGTAATAGCTTGGATTCAAAAAGATTCAGATGCAAGAGATTTTAGTGATATTAATGAATTAGCAGAGGAGGATGAAGTGAAATCTTATGGACCACAGTCTGTTGTTTATACTGCCACTAAACCAAGTCAAATCCAAAGTAAGTAGGACATTCTTACTCTCCTATAAGATCTACTTTTTATAATTTTGTGTGTATATGTTGCTCAGAAAAAGTATATATACCACCTGTATGCCTGCTCCATAGAAGAGATATGGATATACCAGGGGGTGGGGTATAAGGGTATCAGATTGCCTTCATGACTGTGAATAGAAAATGGTCAAGTTGATGTTGTAGCCCATGAAGGCAGGATTTTTCTGTGGGTATTTTTCTTCCTCTAAAGATCTAACAATGAACATGAGCTGACAGTCCTAAATGTATCATATGGACCTTTAATGTAGTATGTGTTGAGTTACAGAGGGATACCTCTAGTCTTTTCCTGAAAACAATCCTAGTTTCTTTTATGGAACTCCATGATGGCACATGCACTGAAGATGGAGTTCTAACACAAGTTTTTGTTACTTAGATGATGATGATGATGATTATGACACTGAGGAGCAGCAGCATAAGAATCACAAAGGTAAAAGAAAACAGTACAGGGTACATGTATTTGTCATCATCTTTTGAGTTACAATAGTATCAATTTTTATCTACTGCTCTAATATCAAACAAAAAGTGATTCATGAAGTATTCATATTCTAAAGAATAGGTACAGTTAGTAAAAAGGCCTTTTGGTTTTGTCATAGGTAATTCACTTATCCTGCCAACTGTTTCTCCTGCTGCAAGTACACTTTCAAAGGAGGAACAAGACAGACTTGCTATGCCCCCCCCACCTGATCCAACTCTTCAGCCTGCAGTCTCACTGCTGCGTAAGTGTATTAGCTTATAACATCTATGCATGTACATGTACTGCAGTCTCAGTCAAAATGTTTTTGAACAGTCCATCAAAACCTACTGTCAAAATCATATACTGCATATAGGAGCAGTTTTTATATAACTTATTTTTTCAAGACTGTAGTTTAATTTTTATAATGATAAAATTGTTTTTTTATTCAGCTTCAGCTAAAAAAGAAGAACAAGAACAAGATAATTTACCAAGAACATCAAGTGGTTTAACAGTGACGGATCTCTTCCCTGAATTCAAACCTGGAAAGGTGTTACGATTCTCTCGTCTGTTTGGACCAGGAAAATCATTACCCCAACAGTGGCGTAATGCAAAACGAAGAAGAAAGAAGAAAAAGAAGCAAGAAGATGATGCCAGTGCAACCCTCCATGCTCCACATTCTCCACCTTTGCCTCGTAAAGAAGACTGCTTGTCAGATGATGAGGTATATTTTTAAATTTCAAGCTTGATAATTAAAAGGAGAATTAATTAATTCAATAGTAACTTCTTAGAGGTACTCTCTCCATGGTTCACTTGACTGTTGCACCCTTTCCTTCTATCACTGTGCTTCATTAGGTATTTAAAGCTCAGGGTAGACAAAACAAACCAGTTAAGTAGCAGGGTTCAAGAACTAGCTCATCATTGATCAGAGATGACAGAGTGAATGTTGGATTGGTGGGCTAAATCAACTTTCCAATTGGAGTAATGGAAAGAAGAAAAGACCTTCACCAAATTAAGATCCTTTTGAGTGAATGATCTGAAATTCCTTTGCAGCTGTCATCTCATGACACAGCAAGTAAAATGATTGGGGGGGGGGGGGGTTGGCTATAGCCTCTAAAGTAGCCCCTTGCTCCACAGTCCCTGTATATGAAATGGATAGTACATGTACCAGTAATGAATAGTACATGTAAGGGTTCCTTATGCTGTTGTATGATAATTGATGCAATCTTTATGATTTAGGATAAATTAATGGCACCATGGAAACCAAAAATTGAGGATCAAGACAGCAATTCCGATTTATCATCAGACACAACTTATGAGTCACAGAAACAAAAGAAGACATTAGCGTGGAGATATGGACCAGCTGCTTTGTGGTATGAAATGCTTGGCGTAAATGAAGATGGCAGTAATATGGACTATGGATTCAAAGTCAAGGAGGTTAGTTGGTATTTATTAGTCAAAACCACACAAATCAGGGATAGAGCAGATTTAGTTTGACTGTGAAAAGGTTGTGGCATGGTCAGTGCCGTAAGCATACCTTGCTTCAACTGTGATGTTTTCTAGAATTTTGATGTGCCTTGCCACAACTTAACCATGTCATGACTGTGTTCATGCCACGACCTTTCCATAGTCATATGAAATCTGCTTTATATGTACATACAGTAAATGTTAACAGTCCAGACACCTCAAAGTTGGTTAAAAACTCAGCTGCACCTCATTTTTTCAACCCAGTTCTTGGTTCTTTCCCGTGTTTCATGTATTATGTACAGTAATGCAAGTATGTAGTAAAGACGTACTTTTCTCCATTTCCAGAATTCTGATGAGGATATAGCAGGAAATAGTTCACCTGTCTACATCCCAGAAGACTGCTTCCACATGGTTTCACAAGTTAACTGGGAAGATGACATCATCTGGTCTCCAGATGAAGTCAAACCTAACTTACAGGCAATGGCTCGTGCAGGTTGGATCCCGACAGCAATGACTAGAACAGCACATGCTTATGCCAGCCAGCAACAAACACTGTTCAATCAACTTGGTAAATAATAACAATACTAACAAATACATAGAAATCTATACAGTCAGATTCCTGTACTAGATGTTTTTTGTTATTTGGATGAAATGTGGAAAAAACTTAAATTCTTTAACAATCCCACTTCATGCCCTATTTAGTTATGATGTCACATAAAAACAATTTGTTGTTTAAATGCTAAGGATCATGGTTGTGGGAGAAGGACAAAACAGTAACAACATGATGAAAATTGTTATTAAAGTAATGTGATCATGCAATTTTTTGTCGAAAATTTTTTGTAAAACTTGGCACAAATATTAATTTTGAGTGGTAGAGTAGAAAAATGAAATTAAAAATGGGGTCACCAAATTCGTTTAGAAGATATAATTTTTCAAAGACAGGGCTTGCAGCCATCTTTTTTGGACAAAATAGGATAATGGAATCACAAGCTCTTTCACCTCATATTGGCTTGTAATAAAACCAACAATTTCAAATGATACATAAGTTACCATACCAGTAATGTAATAACAAACCCAAAATTTCTCATTTTATTGTGTTGAAGAATGAATTTTCAAAGCCAAAGATTCAAAAACAGCACAATTTGACCATGACCTTTACAATCCTAGTTTTTGACATTTCAGCAATTTTCTTAAAATTTAGCTGGAAGACCAGTACCTTCATTTGTTGATATGTTAAGATTTTATTGAATTATTTATTTTTTTCTAAATCAGGGTTAAAACATCCAGGCCTAGAAACATCTTTCAAAAATACTGGAGAAGCCATCAAAAACAATCAATCCAGTTCATCAGCTACAAGTTCTATGAATAACAATAGTAGTAACAGTGGTGGCCCATCAACAAAGAAGTCTTCAAAGTGGTACTCAATTTTCCCAGTGGAAAATGACAGCTTGGTAAATGGTAATTGGGAGGACAAGATCATATGGGATGCTGAGGTTTGTTCTCCATGTTATAATTCACACATTAATAGTCAAACCATTAATCATACTAATTTGTACAGGGGTGGCTCCAGGGGAGGGGTGAAAGGGGTGTGCACCCCCCCCGAGATGAGTGACTTATTATCAATTATGGATTTAATATCTTTTATTTTTGGTGCTTGAGTCCTGAGCATAAATGGTACAAAAACAAATCCTGTAAGTGCACACACTCCCTCAAAAAAATCCTGGATCCACCATTGTTGTAATTTACTGTACATATAAATTTCAAGGTTAAAGCCTTTTTTCTTTTCCTGTAGGCCATGCCTTCATTACCTTCACCATCAGTAATGCAATTGGACCCCAATGATGAAAACATTATCCTAGGTATTCCAGAGGACTATGATCCTGAAGAGAAAAGAAATGAAGCTTTGAGCACTCCCAAAAAGGTACTGTGTATGCTGGTAATGCATATTAATTGGATTAATCCTTAATTATTGAATGTAATAAACAAAAGAAATTGTCAAGCTCAAGTGATGTTGCATGCTGTGATGGGCTCAAAAATTCTGTACTGTAACACAGGGATGTAGCAGCTGGGGGGGGGGGACAAGGGGGCTATAGCCCTCCCTCCCCCCCGATTGTTTTGCACATGGACGAGAACTATTTAAGAAACACTTTTGAAGAAATGACCAAAAAAAATTCAGAGTTAGGCACAATATAGTTCTCAGAGAATTTGCAGTTTTAGGATTTTAGCCCTCCTAAAACAATGCCCCTACATCACTGTAACAGTGTTGCTGTGACTGTATACAGTCACATGAAAACTAAGTTGAATTTTGAAAAACTAGGGAAAGATTGCATCCAAACTAAAGGGGTTTAAGTGGGTATTTTAATATTATAAATGTTTCATAAATTACAGCCTGTACTTTATTCAATTTTTTCATTTGTTTAACAGGAGGCAAAGAAATCAAAACTATTGCTTGGGAAGAATAACAACAAGAACGAAGAAGATGAAATTGTATGAACATGTCTGAGTATTTTTTATTGAAATTCATGAAATTCATAATTTGAATGATTGCTTTGACAATTTGTTGTCATTGATAGTTGTTTTTTTTCTTTTGTATTCACAGGATGTACCAAAAGACCAAAGAATTGATAAATTTAATCTTTCAAACGACCAGTACTACAGTGCAAAACATAGTAAGTACATGTACATGTATATATCAGTACGATGTTTACAATACCCCTCCCAAGGAAGTAAATAACTGAAATGCTGCTTTGTCAACAGCAGAAGATAAAATGTGTACATGTATCTATTTTACCTGCTTTTATTGTGCCATTTCAAAAATTACATATTGTACATATATATGTCATTCTCTTTCTCCTCCTATTTTGCAGCTAATGTTGAAAGTTCTCTAGAAGCCACTATGGGGTCCAATCTTGTACAGGTTAGAGGGGTCGAAAATATTTTCCAAATTGTAAAAAGCTCATAAATAATTGTATGGTACTGTAATAAACAATCTGTCCTATACACCCACCTGCCAGATCTCTGACATACCCATAATTTGGGTGGTACAACACAAACTATCTGATAACATTGTTTATTCCACTTGCAAAACCTGAATTCTTTAAATTGATGAAAGTTACACACATGCACTTTTTCTGCAGCATTCACTACCGGCAATTGAGCTGCAGCGGCCATATTTCCCAACCTACATGTCAGTTCAAGACCTCAGACACTTCCATAAACCACAGCTGAAGAAAGTTTACAGTGGACCACTGGCAAAACCTGGCAGACATGTTGTGAATGGACTACTCAAACACATCAAGAAAAAAGCTAGGGTAAGCCATATTCTTTTGTTTTTTAATTCTCCTGGGAATGATTGCAAACCACCTAGAATTGTTTTTCAACTTTGACTTTTGATTGAAGGAACGTGAAAAGGAACGTCTTGCATCAGGTGGTGGTGAAATGTTCTTCATGAGAACTCCTTCAGACTTGACTGGAATGGATGGTGAACTTGTCTTGTTTGAATACAGTGAAGAACATCCATCTTTAATCATGACTGTTGGTATGAACACCAGAATAAGAAATTATTACAAAAGGGTGAGATTTTTAAATCTGCAATAAAATTACTTTAACTGCTGCAGTTACTTTTGTTTATGTTAAAATGCAGTTGCTGTCACTATTCTACTGATACTGTTGTGCTGTTACAGCTTTGGCAGTTGTTGTTTAGCATCAGCTCTGCTAATGCACTGATCCTTACTGTCACTGCTACACTACTATCACAGATGCTACACTGCTGCTACTAATCTGCTGTTAATGCTACTATGGCTACCAATGCTCAACAACTGCGTCTACAGTGATAATGCTAAAGTTACATGTAATGCCCCCTCTTTCTACTGAAACTAATTACGACTACTACTTTTTCTCTTACTGATGCTGCTAATACTATTCAATCCTTTAGCTGCAATTGCCACTACTATTACATCTATAACTCCTGTTGCTGATGCATTATACTTCTATTACCCCTTTTATAGCATGCATTTGTCACATTTTTTTAAAATTTCGAACTTTGATTCAACAGAAACCAGGAAAAGATGACAGCGTACCAAGTTACACCTATGGTGAACCTGTTCCTGTTTACCATATGTCACCATTCTTAGGTCATATCAAACCTGGAGAATCCTTGCAGGTAAGTTTCTATTAGAGTGGTATTTTCATGAATGGAAAACGTACGGTCATCAGTGCAGTAGAGCGAATCTCATTTGAGTGGGGAAACGTACGGTACTGACTGACAGCACGCGGTATGCAATAACACTGAAATGGCTTACATTTTTACGGTAACAGTGAAGTACAGTACAGCTACACACTTGCTGTATCGATTCCCAGTCAATGATAAATGACAATGAGAATGGAAACTTCTGTGATTAAGGTTATTGATATTGAAAAAGATACTGTCTTTATGCTTGCAGTCTCTTGAAAATAATTTGTTTCGTGTGCCAATTTACGAACATACCATGCCGCCAACAGATTTCCTGATCATCCGATCAACGACAGGGTAAGCTTGCAACAAGTCTTTTTTCTAAAACTAATCCAAGAATAAATTGAAGAGACTTCATTGAAGAATCATTTATTTTTTTAGTCGCCCCTCACAACACTGTTGGCAGACAGCTTGCTGAGAGAAATCACGAAATAAGCCTGCAAAATCATTCGTTTTTATTTCTGTTCAAAACGGTCTTAGTTGTCACCAACAGGAGTTATGTTCTTATTTGAGCTTTTTTGGCCTATGGCTCGTGATCTCAGAACTAAATTTCTCGCCCAACATCCCGCGTGTTGATAAAAATATGGAAAAACATTTTAAGGGTCCATACACACGAAGGGTTTTGCTCCAGGGGCAGGCTCCAGAGTCCATTTTGCACAACTACTACACACAAGAGAGCATGCTACGGGAGCTTGCTGCATGGTGCGGTCATGCTCGCTGATATTTAACCAGTTTAATATCAGGGAGCGTGAGCCAGGGGCAAAATTCTGCTCCCGCCACAACCTTTTTTATACGAAATCTTTGGAACACACGAAGGAGCAAAACGACCCTGGAACTTGCTCCCGGAGCAAAGACCCTTAGTGTGTATAAGCCTTAATACAAGACACGTTGACACGTGTGTTTCAGGTATTTTGTCCGTGAAATCAAGTCCATCTTCACTGTTGGTCAACTGTGTCCCAAATTTGAAGTTCCTGGGCCAAACTCTAAGAAAGCTAATATCCATGCTAGGGATTTCCTGCAGGTATGCCACTAGGCCGTTCTCAGCCTATACTATGCTGTACTGCACTATGTTTTACCTTACTTTACTATGTCATCACTATCAATTTTGTATCACTTTTATATAACTCGTATGGTCCATGGTGCCTCAAGCTACTTTACATTTTTGATGGTTTTCATAGCCGCCATGTTTGATATGGGCCATGGAATTTTGTTATCAATGATTGCAAACCACTCCTATACCATACATGTTCTAGAGTCTTACAACCTTTAAACCTCGTGATTTGCTATTCTATGCGGTATAAACCAACTACATGGCGTATGTCAGTCTGTCTAATGCTATTTTTCTTTGTCCCTCATTTGTTTGTTCTAGGTCTTTATTTATAGATTATTCTGGAAAAGCCCAGACGATCCCCGACGCATAAAGATGGATGACATCAAGCGTGCGTTCCCTTCGCATTCAGAAAGCAGTATTCGTAAAAGACTGAAACTTTGTGCAGATTTTAAAAGAACAGGTAAAACATTCTCTTCCTTTTCTCTGTCGCTAGCATTTTGTCCCCCATCCACTTCATCGTCGCCATGTTGGAGGTTGTTTTTTGTATTACCAACATACTAGCCGCCTTGTTTTTGTCTTTTCAAACCCTTAGAAATTAGACTTGCTCCAATACATGCTCCTTAATTTTTTCCGTCTGCAAATCGGATTCAAATTGTGCACTTTGAGGGCTTTCCGAGGTTTCGTAACTGGAAGTACACGATTTGAATCCGATTTGCCAACGATAAAAATTAACGAGCGAAACTTGGAGCATAGAAATAAGCGCAAAAGTCCTATCCCTGCATTTAATTTTTTTATTGCCTTTATCTTCTTGGTGTTTTATAGGTGATTGCTGTAACTGGTGGGTCTTAAAGAATGACTTCCGGTTACCAAGTGAAGAGGAAATGAGAGCAATGGTGTCACCAGAACAGGCGTGCGCATATTACAGCATGCAGGCTGCTGAACAGCGGCTCAAAGTAAGATCAATAATGCGACTTAATAACGAAATTTGAAAAAATAAAAATTATCTAAATGATCATAGATTAAGAAAGCCAGTTGGTGTAATTCAAGGTTAGAAATGAAGAAGCTCTTGACAAAGTTCTTGAATCATTTTGTATTTTTGAAGATCATGTGTAAATGTTTTCGATTTGTTTTTAGGATGCTGGGTATGGCGAGAAGTCATTATTTTCCTGTGAAGATGATAACGATGACAACGACCAAAAAATAGACGACGAGGTGAGTGTGTGTTTTTTGTTAGTCGAAATTCTGCGTAAATTGGTATGTGTTTACCAGAATGTTCCTTGGCCGATGTCTGTGTCAGTCTTTGCTATCATTTTCCCGAGCTTTTTTAACAGATTTATTGCCTAAAACTACAAAAATTCCTTAATCCAAAATTCTGCAAAATAAAAAGGGGGATGTAACAAAAATACAGAAGCAGTTACCCAAACGGGCGGGGCGCGAACGGGACGCGAGTACTTCCTCCTGGGAAAAAAGTCTTAATCACTGTGACTACAGGGATAGTTCCTTGCTTGTGTTTGTCTACATCCCTCATTTATTTAGTGGTTGAAGAAAAATGGGTATTTACAGCATAGCTGGGAAGGACGAGAGCAGCACAGTTAGGGCATGTGTGATGGAATGTGTTAGGGTATGTGATCGTTGCCTGCTATTCTCAGCATCCATGTATTCCAACGCTTTTGCTTCTAAGTGCAAAAAAATGTACAATCTTTTAACGTCCTTTGAATCGGAAATAAAAAATAAATAAAGTCAGATTCCAGTTTTAAGTCAAACTGACTGTATTTCTATCTTGTTTTGTGTGGAATTAGATTCGAATGGCTCCATGGAACACGACTCGAGCGTTTATTTCAGCCATGCGAGGAAAATGTCAGCTGGCGGTGACAGGAAGTGCTGACCCCACCGGCTGTGGGGAGGGATTTTCGTACATCCGGGTACCAAACAAGCCAATGGCCAGTAAGGTAAGCTATCTTTAGTGTAATAGTGGATTTTGCAGTAAAAATAAACTGTATTTGGTACTGAAATTATATTTTTTCCTACAGGACGATTCCGCAGCAGCTGCTGCACAAATACGCAAGCAAAAAACCGTAACTGGTACAGATGCTGATCTCAGAAGACTGTCCCTAAAACAGGCCAGACAGGTCCTCAGGGACTTTGGAGTGTCGGATGAAGAGGTAGGAATCATCACGTGGGTTATACAACATCAATACTCTTCTTTATTATACGGCAAGGAAATTTTATGCGCTCTCATTGGCCAATTTGCGGTCCATAACTTACGTGTACTTGGACCACCAACCTAATTTTTATGTTCGCCTTGTCATATAATAAATATCTTATTAACCTCGCTTGCTCGGTCCGTACGTAAGTTATGGAACCTCGTTTTTTCCACTTTTTTTATGGCCCACGCGCTACGCGCTTGTACCACAAGGTAGTGGAAAAAAACTCGGTCCTAACTTACGGTAAGACCGTCGCGCTCGGTTAACAAGAGGTACATATTACTGTTATTTTTAGATTAAGAAACTTTCTCGGTGGGAGGTTATCGATGTTGTTAGGACTATGTCTACCGAAGCAGCCAAGTCTGGAGAAGAAGGTATTTTCTAGTTATCGGTTTACACTGTTGTTCGTCTGTTCGCCTGTCTGCGTATTCTTGTTCCGCCACCCGATTAGCTCATTGGTAGAGCATCGATCTCTTGTGTGGGAGGTCGTGGGTTCAAGCCCCGGCCGGACCAACACTTAGGGTCTTAAAATAACTGAGGAGAAGGTGCTGCCTTTGTAGTAATATCTGCAAATGGTTAGACCTTCACGTGGCTCGGATGATCACGTTAATGGCGGTTCCCGCTCATTTGAATATATTCATATAGATATTTGCGCGTTATAAATGCATAGCTTTACGTTTACCTTTTTCTCAGACCCGCGGTACCTTGGGTCTGCGCCACGGAACGAAACGGGCTCTGGGTGAATCCAACTGCCCCGTTTTCTCATTAACTAATACAATAAAGAACGAAAACAATTAAGCCCATTCTAGAATTGGCCCAGATCTCTTCTGTTACTGAGGAAGACCAAAACGAATGTGAGCCCTGGGAACTCGTATGCGGCTTGGTGTGTGGATGTGTGTGCGCAGTGTCGCATCCTTCTGGGCCATCCTTCCGTTCTTCAGAGGAATTAATATTATGATAACTGACAATCTGGAAGTATTTTGAAATTTAACATCTTGGTTTTGTGTTTTTTTGTTCCTTCTTAAACAGGCATGAGTAAATTTGCACGAGGTTCGAGATTTACCATCGCAGAACACCAGGAGAGATACAAAGAGGAATGTCAACGAATCTTCGATCTTCAGAACAGGTTTGTTCCTCCCATTGTTTTTCTAATGGGTATATGTTGTTTTTATATGTCACCAAATATGCGTTTGTTTTGTGGTATCACAGGGTATTGTCGTCCAAAGAAGAGCTGTCCACTGATGAAGGAAGCAGCAGCGAAGAGGAAAGTGACATGGACGAGCTGGGCAAAAATCTGGAAAGCATGCTGGCCAACAAGAAGACGTCAGTTCAGGTATTGAGTCCTCTAAACCGTTAGAAAGAGGATGGACGAGCGAACGCAGAACAACGGGCTAACAAGTGAACAAGACAACTAACCATCCAACCAAGAAACAAACAAACATACAAGCTTTTACAAATAATAGAGGGAATAGCTTAATTCTTTTGTAATTTCCAGTGATTTGCAATTTGTTTTATTTATTTTACACTTTCTCTTCGTAGTTAACACACGAGGAAGAGGAAGCAGAACGCAGAGAACTTCAAAAAATGTTAAGCGAAGACAAAGGAAATTCTAAAGACTCCAAAGACAATGTAATTTAGTTTTTTATTTTTATAAATTAATTTTACGAATGCATGCAGTTTTAGATTCAGAAATCCGTTCATATTAGCCTACTCGTCCACTTCATCATGAGATATATTAGAGCTAATAAAAACGGTGTTACTTTATAAGACTGTTGTCGGTTCGGACTAATGATTTTTTTCTTTTCTTTTCTCCAGAATGGGAAATCTTTGTCAGGTTAGTAGGGAAAAAAACACTTGTGTAAAAGTTGAAAACTTTTTAGAGAAAAAAACACTTGTGCAAAAGTGAAAACTTCAGCTCCAAAAACGGAGTCGTAACCGGAGTTAGAAACACAATGAAATCTGCAGGTTTTCATTTTGAAGGCAAGGCTTCGTGCGTAATCATACTTTGTGGCGTGAAACGACTGAGTTGTTCTGTTGTCACTCTTTTCTCTATGACTTGTTCATCACAGTTCACTCGTGAAAATAAACTTTTAAAGCAACAGAAGAAGTCAAAAAATGTCAGTCGATTCGCGCAATCAAGCGTGATTTAGCACGAAATCTCACCCGTCTTAAGTTCATGCATCATTTTCGAGAACTCGAAAGCGGCCTATTGACCATAGCTTTTATTTGCATAGACTTTTTAATGCTTGTTATTACGACTCCGAACACTGATAAAAAACAGGTACAACTCAAAGAGATTATGATAGAGAGAATTGAAAAAATTAAGATCTTATTATACAACTTCCTAACTGCTTCTATATCTGAACAGAGCACAGTTGAAGCTGTTCTACGTTTCGCCGTGATGACGAAATCTGTGGTCCATACTTTGTTGGCGCACGGTCTTCCGTTAATCAGAGTGCGTGTAATAAAGTGACTATTATTTATAATAGGTGTAATTGTTGCTTTGATTCGTAGGAGAAAAATCAAGAGATGGTCTAAAGAAATCGTTTGAGATGGATGATGACACGACATCTATCATGAGCTGTGAATCTTCAAATGTAAGGATTCAAATGAATTATTAATGATTAAAACCACAATTTAAAGACAATAGATTCTCTTATTGGCTCCATCTTCCAAAGTCTCTTTTGTAGCCGTGCTAGAGCAGTTTTCGTATTAGTGGGAAAGTTGCGGCACTGTCTTACAATACGTACACGGTACAGTATGCAGTAACACTAAAATAATGCCTGTCCCCATTGTTTTCGTTTGAATCATCCAACCACAATGCGTAGTTAACATTATGCAAAGAACCGTCAACTACAGCTTGGTTACGCCAAAGTACGGTACAGCTAGAGCGGTTTTCGTATGTATCGGAGACGTACAGTACTGACTTTCTTACAGCACGTACACAGTGTGGTTATGCAGTAACACCGAAATGGCTTCCCCTTGTTTGCGAATCCTCCAATCACAACGCGCAGTTACGGCTACTGTAAAATACGGTATGGCTATATGCCATGTTGTTTAATAAGCTATATAGTACGGCTACGAATTTGCTACGAATTTGTAACGTTTCCCACTCCAAGTGTTGCAACAACAACGGTTGCGGAGACTACAACTTTCAGTATGACACGAATAGTTTTGTTTCTTTCGTGCGATGTTGTTTCATATGACATTCTCTTTACGTGTGTCAAGAAGCAATGTGATTGGTTGGCGTGATTCATTGTCAGGTTGGACGTAAGCTAGTCATACAGCGTGTTTTCAAGAGTCACGAAGGACGAGAATTTGTTCGTAGAGAAGTAGTGAAGAACCAGGCTGTGATTGATGCTTATTTAAGGATCGTGAACAAAGATAAAAACATCAGGTAAAGTGGGAAATGCGTGGTGCTGAGTTGCGGCAAGTGTATTCCTGATGTATTAACTAGTTATTTTGGAGTTGGACTCAGCCACGTTATGTGGTTTTGGTTGATTTTTAGGGCTCAATTTGCGAGTGTGGATGAAGTGCACAAAGAAGAAATCCGACGTGAAAAACGCCGGTGAGTCTTTCAGGCATAATATTGTCACAAACAAGTAATCAAATCAATAATTTGGGGGGAGGAGGGGGTTTGAGAGGTACTTACAGTGTAAATGTACAAAACGCATTTTACATACAGTATGTTTGTGACCATGTTTGCCATTCTTAGCCATATGTTAGTAACCCATTTGGATAAAATAGACCAAATCCACTTGAGCTAAAGTTGTCCAATTTCAGACCACATGTCATTCCCTTGAGAATACAGCTTTTTGTTTGAGGCTCATGTATGTTAATGTAACATCTCAAACATTACCAAGGGGCGAAGAAGTAATGGCCTAGGGAATGACAGAGGTCTTGAACTAGGCCTCACTAATCAAAGCATTTAATAATAATGGTGATGTTATTATGACAAGGCATACCATTATTTAAAGCAGGGCCAAAATATAGTGATTTTTTATGACACTGTTTAACTGTATCTCAGTGAGTAAGGATGCCTTTGTTTTTGTACAGAATCCAAGAACAGTTGCGAAGAATCCGTCGAAACCAAGAGAAAGAAAAACTACAACCAGTGAAGAAAAAGAAAGAAAAGCCACCAAGTAGTATAAGTATAAAGGTAAATAACAGCTGAAGAATCTGGAACTAAACAGTTCCTGGTACACACATGCAGAGAACAGTGTTGCCAAATTGGTTTTTTTTTTCATCTTTCTAAGTTGCAGAAAAACTTTTTCAAAGTATGGCTCTTTTAGCTCTTTTGTCTCTAAGAAATCAAATGCTTTTAGTGTTTTTGCTTTCAACACTTGTATGGTTTTCCTTCATGAAAAACTTAGGGAAGAAATATTTTGTTAACAATGACAAAGCTTGCTTGGAATGTTCAACTCTGTGACATTGAAGATAACAAACTGTAATTCAAGGAACCCATTTTGCATTTTAATGCAGCAACAGACAAAGTAACAAGTAAAGAAGTCACACCAAGAAAGTGCATGCCAGTGGCGGATCCAGGATTTTAAAAAGGGGGGTTCCAAAATCGCCACCACGCAGAAAAAGCTGTTATGCTCAGCTTTTGAAAGGGGGGTGCCAATTTCATTCTTCTGAGCACAAAGCAGATGATTAGCTCCACAAGATCTCACAAAGGGGACCCCTGGATCTGACGCCACTGCATGCTGATACATTGAATTTTCCTTTCCTAATAGCTTAAGTGTGGAGCATGTGGAGAAATTGGCCACATGCGAACAAACAAGAACTGCCCATTGTACCAAGATACCAACCCATCATCTGTCTCAGTTGCAATGACTGATGAACAAGTGGCAGAAGAGGAATTCAACATGCCTCAAGATGATCTTGTCAAGGTTGAAGGCACCAAGATTACACTAGGAAAAGCATTCCTGGACCAGTAAGTTGGCACTTCACTCCCTGACTCTTCTCTTTTCTTAAAAATGGTCCCCAGTCATACAGATAATATAATTGTTTCTGATAGGTAAAGCTTGTTCAGTGTATTAGACCTGAATTATGAACTCACATCATTTTCAGAACAAATGAATTGAAAAGGAAATCTCTGGTTTTAAGATTCCCCAAAGAATCTGGTAAGTAGAACTTGTCAAACTATAGAAGCTTGTTTTTTACATTAACCATTATCTTGGTATCTAGTGCTATAACTTAGGCTTTTTTTATTCTTTGATTCCTTGATTAAGGAGAAAGAACAAGTTTTTTTTCTAATTTCTTTTTAGTTCGTAAAAAGCGCCGGTCTGGAGTAATGCACTGTGACTACCTGAAGGTAACTTTCTGGATATTGCCAAAATGTCAGTCGTGCTACTGACAAATGGCCAACAAACTACCAATAAACAGCCAACAGTTGGTTCATTTGTTAGTGGACAATTCAATGGGGACATTATTCTTCACTTTTACCCATGCTAAGCTGTTTCTGTAAACCTAACTTGCACTTCCTTTTTCAGAGACCACACAAGTCAATTAACAGACGTAGAGCAAACCCAGAGGTAAGGAAAGTTGTATGTGTGACTTTGTATGTGGCTGGGTAATTAAATTTGTTGGCAATTGGGTTCTAGCTTTCAGAAGTCAATTCTGGTTTACTTTCTGTACAAGTTATTGTAGTTTAGATTAACTTTGTATGACATTGCTGCAGGGTTATTTTCATAATTACATTCACTTCTTTCTTATGACCCATAAAGCATTTCATTTTGCTCATCTGAATCAAATTTGAGGGCTGGTTTAAATGAACACATAGTTTACATGTCCAGTGAAATATAACAAGCTATTGTATTAATGCCCCTCAAAGTCAGGAATAAAGATCCAGTGAATTGAGGCTTATGGTAACCCAAGTAAGTCTAAACAAAGTTGATTTTAATTATAAAGGTTGCACTCCAACTGCTGCTGGAACAAATTCTTAACAAGATGAAGGAAGTTGACGAGGTAAATATAAATAATTACTTGTATGAAAACAGTATCAAAAATAATGATGGGTAGAGTCACTGCTACATGACTGTGTTACATATGGTAGATCACTCCTGCTTTCAGCAGCAGCAGCATTCAAGTTAGTTGTAGTAAGTGTAGGATATCATTTAGGAAGACTCTTGACTTCAAGTCTCAAAAATAATGGTTACCAGAGATTACTTAGAGCTGTATTAACCTTGATATTTTTTTTTTCCTTCAGAGTTGGCCATTCCACACACCAGTTTCTTCCAAGAATGTACCAGACTATAATAAAATTGTGAAGAATCCAATAGACTTACAGACTATGAGAGAGGTATACTAACTTGCAATTTCACTCATCATTTGACCAGTCTTAATACATTTGCACACTTCCATTCACAAGTGTGTCTGTTCATTTGTATTATAGAATCTTCGGCGTCACAAGTATTTATCTAGAGAGGATTTTATCGAAGAGTGTTCCTTGCTGGTATCTAATAGTGTGCTCTATAATGGTAATGCTCTTCTAGTCATTATTAACAAATGATGATACATTGATGATATTGGCATGTCCCAGCATTAGTTACCTAACACTTCACACATGTCAATTGATTGAGATGAAACAGCTCTCATATCATGAGCAACAGTTTATCATAACAATAGGAGTTTTGCTCTTACCAAATCTTGTGATACTTAAATACTGCACTGCAGATTACAACCTAAACCTGCCAACTGTTTTTAATTATTGCACTATTCATTTAACTTACAGGTCCTCAGCATAATCTTACTGCTGTTGCACAGAAGATGCTTGATGTGTGCACCAAGGCAATCAATGAGGTCTGTTGGTTTATCCTAATAAAATGTGACCAGAGGGATAGATTTATTAAGAGGGATTGGACATGCAAGATAGGCAGATTGAGATAGGGGGTTCTCCTTCCCCCTCCCCATCCCTGGGAAACAACATTTTCTCCATGGGGGAGGTATGAGTTTCTAAAAAAGCACAAGTACCTGTTGGCTTTTGAGGGCTTAAAATAGCACCCTGCCAATGGCCAAAATGAAGGTCAGATTTTACTACTGGCAGGCAAAAATAACTGCCAATTGGAAAGTAAAATGGCAAGGGAAATTGTGCTCCACCAAAATCATTGTCCTGTCAAAAATAAAAAAATACCTGGCAATTTTTATTTTCTATTTTGAACCCTGCTTTTTTAAAGTAGTATCAATTGATAGAATTATTCAATCCCACAGAAAGAAGAGGAGTTTGTTCAGCTTGAAAAGGAAATCAACCCACTGCTTGGTGATGATGCATTGGTAAGTTGTATTTGTGTTGAGTTGTTTGGGTATGATTGAAATAATATGAAGGGGTTAAAATGAAAACGGCCTAAGTGACTTTTCGGCATGATTTTTCAGATTCACCCAAATCGTTCCAAAATTGCACCAAACAGCTTCATTTCGTTTAAATATGGTTGTTTGGTGTCCATTTTTCTTGAGTTC
>JAAAQI020138683.1:0-12377 GCA_011800005.2 Stichodactyla mertensii
AAATTATATTCCTATCAACTTGTTTGCTATATACACCGACGCAGTCTACACTAGTTTTTACTAGTTTCTACCATAATGATGACCAAGAGATTAGATCACGGGATGTTGAGGTACCAAATGCATCTACTTACTTGTCCGAAAAGAGGAAATCCTCAAGACACGACGCTAGTTCATACCACATGGAACTAAAAGAATCTACAATGACAACATCGTGTTAAAAAGCTCCGTAAAAAAATTCAAACACGAGTTTTATTCTTTAAATTACCTGGATTATTTAACGCCACAGGAAGTCCAATTCGTAAGACAGTGAGAAGAGAACTGACTGCAAGTTTCCATGTGGTCTGCGATGGGCAGTCGTACTTTAGACCCATAGGAGTTCGAAGTGCCTGTTGGGAAATAGAAAAATTATTAAAAACCGTTTAAACATAACCAAACTAAAACACTGTTTGAATGGGCATTTCCTCTTGCACAGTTTTTCTAGTCATCATTTGATAGCCAGCCCCCTTAGCCTTGTTTCAGTGCTCTTAGTAATATCAAATACTGCTTCCTCCGTAGGGCTTTCTTGTTTAGGAAGAGCTCTTCCCGGAATCTTAAATGGTAAACAAAGAAATACTACTCAAGGGAAGGAGAAACAGAACAGGAACGGTTATCAATTATCACTTACCTTGATTATTTTCTCCAAGACTTTTTCTTCTATAACAGCATTTTTGTTCACACTAGCGAGATATAATTCTACTGTCATTTCCAAACACTTCTCTGAGAACGGTGTTACCGAGAGGATAATCCACTCCTTCTTATTGAAAGATCCTTCATTGTCAACCTTAGGTGGGTTACAGGCACAGTCTACAAAGAATACTAACAGTCCAAACAAGGTAGGATACATTGGCTGGCTTGATATGTCCAGCACAGATCCCTGTGAGTTGGGTAGTGGTTCTCGTAATATATCCACCACATCAATGATCGAGTGTTGTAAAGGAGTTAAAACAGTATCTTGGAATGATGGCACTAGGAAAGGAGACTGGTCTGCTGGCACAGGAACCGTGATACAAGCTTGTAATATCTTGGTGAGTTTCTGTAAATCCGCTAAACCAAATCTATTGTAAATCCTTCGAAACAAATTGGGGAATATTTGTACCAAAGCAGTGATGTACTGCTGGGCTGGGTACACCTTACTAGTCACTGTTTTGCCCTCAGAGTCTACTCGCGTCTGTGTAAACGATGAAGTTGATAAACTTGCCATTCCAATATCACACCAAACCTTCCACGCATTAATCCACAGGTTTAAATCCTCAGCTTCTTTGTAAAACTTTGGTTTAACCTTCATCTTGGCCCTAGTCTTTGCAGCTCGGGCAGGGTCTAGTAACATGTTGATGTCTTCTTCTTCTTTTTCACTGTTCTCACTTGAATCATGAACCATCTCCTGAAAACTCTTCAGAGCTGCTAAAGCCACTTCAGACGATTTACTTAACGCCGCTGACTCGATAAATTCCAAGAGTAATGCCCAGGCCCTTGGGAATTCATCCAAGGCAGCGAGAGTCTGGTGCCGAGTGTTGAATACTCTTGCTACACCATTTAGTGTCAGCACACGAGTCTCTGCCCATTGTTTCTCGGCTGTGTCACGTGAGTGATGAATGAGTATTTTATTCTTGGCTTGATTGACGTCACTGGGTGGTGGTACTGTGGCTGCTGTGGTGGACATGCGCTTGACTTGATCAAGTAGTGGAAATAACACCTGTGATACATAAGGAGAGAATTAGACATTGTACATCAAGACACAGGAGGGGAAAGAGCAAACGTACAGTGTACAAAATGCAAAGGACTACCAGTGTAATGGTGATACATGTATCAAGAGTTCCATGCTACGGCTCTAAGCGCGTGCTCAAGGGGTGAAAAAGTGACAAAGACCACGGGTCGTAAAAATTACTATATTTGATTTGCATTTATCTTATCAAGCGCGATTTTTATTAAATATTCAAGTTTACATACCATCAACTAGAGCTAAATCCAAATCAAATATATTGGAATACAGCATATCTTACGACACTAGTTGGTCTCACTTTTTCATTCACGTGAGCATGCGTAGCTTGAAAGTATCCAATATAATCAAGATGGATGATCATTTTAAACAACGTAACTACAAAGATTGGCAAAGATGTCATAATTCTTTCTGTTGTCGCCAGGCTGAAGTCTTGTCATAGCAACATAATTGAACAACATTAACTGTTCGGGACAGGAATGAACGACAACACAAAATCTTCCAAATTTCTTTCTACCAAAAATTACTACATAATTAAGTTTATCATCGCCACCATACACATCTATCCTCATTAACTCTTCATGGCTACGTAAACTGGTAGTTCCTTACTTGCCAGAGTACTGTATACCACGTGATACTCTCGAGTAACGAGCCGTGTACACTAATAGTAGAGAATAGTGTCTGCCCTGCGCTCTTTCTTACAGCAGGTCTAGGATCAACACAAAGTTCACCAAGCTTGGAATACAAACACATCCATAACCGATCACTTGGAGGAACAGGACGATCGTACTTGAGACCTTCGATCCCTGATGAATCTGGAGCGTTCAGCCCTTCACGTATCTTATCACGGTTCTGGGACAAGAAATCTGCGATGTTCCACTGAGAAAATAGCAAAATAATGCAACACTTAATAATAATATGAACTGAAGTGTGCTTTTATAGCGCATTTCACAATTGTCTCAATGTGCTTTACAATCGTTTTCAGTGTAGGACTTTACGGGCTGCATACTTAGTACACAGTTTTAGACAGTTTCTCGTTTATTTGAAATTGTATTGCTTGAATATCTTACAGAAGTGATTTAATGAGTTCCATGTAATTCTCCAATGCTGTACAGCGCAAGCAAACCTCCAGCCAATACGGTTTTATTCACGCTTGCCTTGCGCATTCAAAAACTAATGCATCGCAAAATTGAGGATTTGGCTGTAAGAAGTGAAGCGCAGGAAAAAGCCGTACTACCTTACGTAGTTGAATATAAGATATCTTACCAGCAATCCAATAGCCGTCAAGCTGATGTTTAGCTCTAGGGGTTGTAAACCAAACTTGCCAGCCACGTCAATGACAACCTTGAGGCACGCGCAAGGCATTAGGGGTAAGAAATCCGTCACCACCAGCTGAAGGCTTTGAAATGCTACACGAATTAGACCTTCCCTGAAAAAAAAAAAAAATTGGGTTACCTGTCTTTTCGACGCGGGATTTCATAAATATGCCTTAAGTAAAACTTGATTACAGCCTTGAGTCAAGGCAGTCAGGTACGAATTTTAATAAGGATTTCCGCCATTACATTCAGCCTCGATTGTGTGTTAGGTTAATGTGCACTACAATCAATTAAATGAGCAGTATTCTGTCTGTCGATTGTTTCTTACCCCTGTTGGTTGGTTGCAGCTCCTATTACACCAAGAACACATGGCCAGCCAAGCCCAAGATTTTGACCAGTTGAATGTAAAATCTAAAGAATGTAAAATCTCAATGTGAGGCTTCGTGCATAATGTTCAGTGATCCATGACAGGAGAAAAGAAAAAAAGAAATAATTTAGCACCTAGCCTCGTACTGAAACCTTTGTTTATGACAAGTGAAACATATATCGGAAGTGGGCTATTATAGGACATGAGAAATTACACAGCAGAAAATTTCCCGTGAAAATCAAATCTTTTGTTCATGCCCAGGTGAACTCGTTCTGAAGTGCTTGAACGCGAGGCCACGTGGTATTGTTTCAGCCAACATGGTCGCCGCGTGATCATCAGGTCCGTGTGTGTACAGAAAAGTACCGCAAAGAAATGATGTCAGGTAAAAGGAGCTGGTGTTTACCTGTAAGACACACTCTAGTTGCTTGTATCGTATGTCAGAGTAGGATATGGTTGACATTTCTTGTAAAGGAGACAGCAACATTGTTTGTAAGCCCTAAAATGTCATCATGACGTTAAACACAGATTTTATAGCATTAACTAGGTTGCAAAACGTAAGAATCGTCATCATACATTCAAGTCATCGCACTACGATGAGTATCATCGTCTTCCAAAGAAAGTCATTCAGTCAGTATTGGAATCTATCACCATCACCATATCTCAAAATTCAACACGGTCGTCATCATCATCTTCACTACCATCATCATCATCATTCACATTAATCACTACTTACAACATTTTCCGTGAGCGGTGGTTTATGGTCATACGTCAGAGCTGAACGAACTAATGACGTCACAGCTTCTGCTCCCCATTCCCTCATCTTCACATGAGTATGCTGACAGACCTAAAGGATGGACGCATTATCAGTACAGTTCAATATAGAGACACGTAAAGACAAGTGAGACAAGTAAGCCATCAATGAAGACACTAATGCTTCTTACTTCCAATAAATGTGCGGTCAGAGGTTTCCACAATACTCGAGCTCGATGAAGGTTATTTAGTCCTGTTTCTAGTAACTTAGCAACGGCAAACAAGGACGGTTCCTGTGGGCGCAAAGCATTAAGACTTGACATTCGTCCGTTACAATGTTCATCAAACATAATTATTTTAGAGAGAATGGTAGTCACGCGGTACCTTGTTAGTTTGAGCCTGCTCCATTGATGTGGATGACAGCTGACACAAAGCATCAACTAAATGATGCAGAGCTACGTCATCTAAATACCTAAAACAATGAAGAATATCATTCAAAACTTGTGCTAAAAGCTTGGATGTTTAACACGGTAAAATGCATCAGAGAACGAATGAAATAACGAAGGGGCAAAAAAAAGGAACAAAAACGCGCTAATATGTGAATGAAACTATGTTGTTGTGCCTAAAGCTTAGACCTCGTATTTTGCACAGGCTTTGAAAGCGATGTCTGTTGTACGCAGAAATACCAGGACTGAAGTCATTCTCGTCCCACAATCACCACTTGTATAACAATGAACAAAGCACTCTGAACACGACAAATAAAATTATACCCGATCTCGTTTTCACGCTGTACTTCGATGCCAGTACCTCACGGGCAACAGAGTTTTAATGAAATGGATAAATGACATAAGCATTATTTCATCATACGTACTGAGATGTCTCGAAGAGTCTTGACAGAATAGCAGCAAGAACAGGTAACTCAGCCATCATACTCTGACTTATTACCTAAAAATTAAAACAAAAACAGTCATCCATAGTACTCAATCATGAAGGGAATAAAGTTAAGGACTCGACTCACCAAGTTAGGTGCTTCTGTTGTAGGCATGGCCTTTAAGGTACCTCCAGTCGAGGGTTTTAAACCAAGTATCCAAGTTAAGTGCTAAAAAAAAGATGCTGTGATCTGAGACACGACTTGTACAGCATAATGTTATAGTTTTGCAAACTAAACAAATAGAAAAATTCGAGAAATATCCAAGATACTACCATGACACTGTGCATGATGTACTATGCTGAGTAATGCACACAGACACTGGGTCAGTTTAATGTGGTTTAATTACCTGTAATGTTATGAGGACCATGTGCCAGGCAGTGCCCAGGATACTGCCATGACAGTGTGCCAGGCTTAACAATGCACGCATACATTGAACATTCTTAGCTGTTAACTGAAACAAACAGACAAAAACAAAAAGACATCAAAATATGTTCAGATTTACTTTGTATTACGATTTGATATGAAATTTTTCAAAACATAAATCTTAATTTGACATTAGGTTATTACAAACTTACTGATACAGGACCATGTGATCCACCGAGGGATGTCCCTGTCAATACAGCTCCTGACCCTCCCCCTCCTGGGAAGGATATTGTCCTAGATAAGACAGGTTGATCACTACCTCCACCAGCCTGTGTATCTGACCCCGTTCCATGGCTGGATGATGGTGTCTTGATGTATGACACTTGAGCTTTGCCAGAGTGTGGGTTAACAACTGTTAGAGTATAGTGAGGAGGAAGAGCTGCTTTACATAATGATGTTATGAAGGCATCTCTTGGAGTATTAAGGTTGAGTATTCCACAGACATTTGAAAACATCTGATAAGACTTTAAAATGGCTTCTGTCCCTGTTTCATCATTACTGAAACAAAAAAAGAAATGGTTAGTCAAATAAATCTCTTTATTTAAGTGCCTAGTCGTTCTAGCACTTTTGCACTAATTCGGGGCTCTTTCACTCACACACACTACCACTACATTAATTGTTTTAAGCATACAACTCTCAGCTCACATGTTTATGGAGGGAGGACAACCAGAGAACCTGGACAAAATCCCTTGTGGCAAGGGTAGAGAGAACAACACATCTAACAAACTCGGTTCACATGAGAATCTAACTAAAAAACCTAATGATTTACTTAGGTTCTAGGCATTATATAATTACTAAGGCTATCAAAAAAATATATTCTATAGAAAGTTAAGAAAATTGTATAAATCATCTCTTGTAATTTTAATAAAGTATGAATGCAAATAAAGTATTGTACTGTATAAAGTATTGTAGGTATCTGCAGGGCTTGAACCAGTGACCCCTCCAGTTGGAGTCACAGTGTTGAAAGGTGAATATTTTACTGCAGCTGTTATCCATCAAATACTTATACTTACAAACCAAACAGTTAGGAGAGTTTACCTAGCTTCAAGGAGGATAGACAGAGATGCTAAAACACCACACCAAGATGCATTAACCATTTCTTTCCCCACGTCCTTATTGCTTGCACCTGGGAACAAAAAACAATCTTGTTAAATTACATGCTTCAAGAACTAGCAGTTGGTTGTTATCATAACCTGAAGCAATGGTTACCAACCGCCACACACAAGCCTCACCTTTATCCATAGCATGAATACTAACAGTCCCAACACCAGTATCACTGTCTTTAATATCCTGTACATCTGGTTCAATCCAACCTTGTACAGGCTGAGATTCTGCGCTTGACTGTACAACTAGTGTATTTAACCCCTTGACAATCTCTAGTATACAGGCAAATGCTATGGATAATGTGTAGCCATCAGGAATGGATGGAGTCTCTTGCTTCTCAAGATGGTCAAGACTGAAGATAAAAATTCACAAATTCAGTTATAACTCTGTTAAAATTAAAGGTGTTCAGTTATATCCAGCTCATTTGTGGGTCTTAAAAAAACAGCTAACACAACTTCAGATGTTTTGTGACAATATAATGCCCCTGGCTTGGGCCTCCTTAATATGTTGTAATTACCAAAGTGTCTTATTTGCAATGCTTTCATTTTGGGTCAGGGCTCATGCTATATTCCCAAGAAAAGATTCCAGGACTTTACAAGACATACTCAAAAAGTAAATTGACATGCAAAGTTAAGACATTCTTGTCATGATTTTAAATGTTATTTTTCACCACATAACGTAGGAGCAAGTGTAGCGTAGTTGGATAGTGTGCTGCCTGCAAAGCAAGAAGTCCATGGTTCAATCCTCAGTGACCTTGCACACTTGTTTCGACTTCACTCTAATCCGTGCTGTACCTTTAGCTTTAAATGGCCTTAAAAAGGAATACTGATGGAGAGAGGGGGGTACAGTACGCACCGTCAGCTTCCATTGATACCAGCCTCATAGATGAAGGAACTACTGACATTAGAGTTACTTTACCTTTACTTTATTGCAGAAATTTTGCCAAAATGAGTCTTTTGACTTCAAAATTATTTCCACTTTCAAAGAGTTCCAAGAACTTTTAGGCAACTTTGTCATTTTTGAGGGCTTTTAAAGTGCACTTGAAAATGAATTCTAAATTCTGAGTTCCAGCTGCTTTTTTACTTTATTATTTTTGATATTATGTCATAATGCTGTAGACTATTCTTACTAGACTGACTTGGCTTGTCCAGATACAGGCATGACAGTGAGAGGTACCCAGGCACCTCGGTACAAAAACCCAGGCTGTGGAGTGACCCCTCCCATGGTACTTAATGCCATGACTGAGGGGGGTGGGGCACTGGACGATGTCTGGATTGTGTTACCACTTTGATTAGAACCAGAACTGGGTCCTGTGCCATGTGATGATTGGCTGGTGAACACTGATTGTATGAAACTTGATAGTGCATTGACAATACTGTGGAAAATCTTGGTAGAATGCTCTTGCATGTCGTAAAACTGACAAAAAGACCTAAAACAATGAAATACAAATCTTAAGGCAAGATTAAGTATTACGTACTATTTATGATACTGCAGCTTACCTAAGAAGAGCAGGTTGTATTGTTAAAGTGTGAAGAACTTCCAAAGCTAATGCTCGTTGCCACAAAGGTTTATCAGAATCAAGAAACTTAACCAGCAGTGACAGGAAAATCTCACATTCTGTTACCTATGAAGAATGTTTTTGTTAAGATTAGATCCTTAATACTTCTAATTCTCTGAATTCATTGATATTGCAATAATAGAGAGTAAAGTAAATCACTTTGACTAAAGAGTTCCTTGGTAGAGCTGACTGGATGTCCTCTCCTCCCTTCCTCTATCATGATCTGAAGGGTATCGGAGATCAGGTAACCATCAATCACAGAAACAGGTCCATCAGCTCAAAGGAGATCTACTGAAAGATGTAATTATTGACCTACATTTAACCAAACTAACCTATTACCACATTTGTCCCTATGAGACCAAATGATGATTTTTCACGCTCATATTCCACTATTTTTCTCTCCTATAAAATCAATTCTAAGTGACATGCACTGAATAATTTGATAATTACCAGGAGGGTGTAGAACTGTTCAATAAGAACAGATACTATTCTCAGTAGTCTCATAGCAACAGGATAAATAGGTCTCTCAACAGCCCCTGGTGATCCTTGAGGTCCACCTTGTCTGTACTTGATACTGGGAGAAAACAGCTTGATTATCAATGGACAAACCCTCTCTTTCAGGAGGAAACTGAATTCTGGGTGCTAAATAAAGAAATGGGAAGAATAAAATCAATATTATATCGCTACCTTAATTCTGTCAAAACTCTGTCAAAGTTTCCTTGGTAATATGATAGCAGATATCAAAGCTGGTTCTCATATGATCACTGTCAGTCACTGTAGATTGCTAAATTGGATGGTCAGCAATCATACATGAACACTTCTCAGCAATCCAGTGATCATCTGTAATTTTCAGTGGTCATCAGTGATTCTATGGTAAAGTTGTGTAGTGAATATCAGTGATCATTGGGTTGAGTGATTTGGATAACCCAGCAATCAACATCAATCATCAGTGGTCATATGAGAACCAGCCTTTATGAATGTCAGCAGTTGAGATGCAACAAGCATTATTTTGCCCCATAGCCTCACTTGCATGATTTTTAAAACAAATATGCTATTGTGGGTTCAACTTCAATAACAGCTATTGTTTTCTAACCTTTAGGAAGATGTGTGGATAACCTCTAAGAACAGACTCCAGGAGTTCCAAACCAAATGTTCTAGTCATCTCTACAACACCATGTAGCCAATAGGGCTGTTCACCACTTGTCAACTGACACAAATCCTGTTCAAACATAAATTATATTCAATATGTACCTATTTTAATTACCTATTTCCTATTTCCAATTACCTATTTCAATCATTAATAATAATAATAATAACAATAATAATAATAGCTAGGATAAAGAATATGCATAAAAACGTTTTTCATCATTTTGAAGTCATCCTGACTTCATTATCAAGTGTTTTTAATTTGGTAGCATGACTTCGAAACATTGTAAAACATTTTTCTGCATATTCTTTATTCTAGCTATTATATCAAAATCTCTGTTAATAATAGTAATAATAATTTCTTTAGCACATTCCATGTAAATCTCAAATTGCTCTTACAAATTAGAAAGAGAATAAATGTATACATAATAAAAGAAAAGAAAAAGCTAAATATGTATTTTGAAAAAAAATCTATATGTTTATGTGACGCAGTCATTCCATGTACTACACAATACCAAATGTTTGAGGTTAATTTAAAATAAAAAGGTTTTAAGTTTGTTCTTAAAAATTTCACTGGATGGTGCATCACGTATCTCCAGTGGAATAACATTCCACAGTCTTGGAGCACAAATGGAAAATGCTCGAGCGCCATAGCTGTTGAGGTTGCATACTGGAACAGACAAGTGTAGATGATCTTTGCTTGAACATAATATTCTTCTTGGCTAGTGGAGACTCAGAAGATTGCTGAGGTACTTCGGTGCAGAACCTTTGACAGCCTTGTAGGTCATAAGAAGTATTTTGTAGATAATGTGCTTATGAATGGGGAGCCAGTGAAGATCATGAAGAACAGGAGTAATGTGGTCAGATTTTCGCATCTTAGTTAAGATGCATGCAGCAGAGTTCTGGAGGCATTGGAGTTTGGTTTGTTTCATCATATCCAAAAGCAACAAGTGAGTAGAAAACAACAGAATTCAACAAGTATAAACAAGAAAACAAGTTTAACCATTACATAATAATAATAATAATAAATAGGTGCCTATAAAGGCACATTTCTAACCTCAATGCGCCTAACAACAAGTAAGTCATTTAAATTAAGCATAAACATAGATAATTAACTAAAAATAATGTTTTTGAAATAAAAATGTCTTAAGATTAGTTTTAAAAAATTTCTACTGTTTCTGCTCTTTTAATGTATTCAGCGATTGAGTTCCATAATTTCGGTGCAGATGTTGAAAAAGTCCGTGCACCATAGGAGTTGGATTTGATAGATGGGATGCATAATAAAGAACAAGTTGATGATCACAGTGTTCTTGGTGGGTGGTATTCCTGCATAATGAGTTCTAAATAACTGGTAGATTGCCCATTTAAGATCTTATATGTAATAAGTAAAATCTTGAAATTAATTCTTGCTTCCACTGGTAACCAATGCAGAGTCTTTAATATAGGTGTTATATGGTCGGTGCTTTGTGCTCCAGTTATCATTCAAGCAGCAATGTTCTGGATTCTCTGTCATTTGTCCCTTTGATACTTTGGCACCCCATATAAAATGCTATTACAATAGTCAAGTCTGGAAATCATGAGAGAGTTGACTAGCATCTTCAATCCATTGTACAAAAGGTATTTATGTATGCGTCCAATAGATCTTATAGCAAAACTGGCTTTTTTGCATATTTTGTTGATATGGTCATTATACATATATATTGAAAGATTATCACCTGCACAAATGAATCTTTTTTCAATCTATAATATCTCTTGTGTCATAAGCTGTTATAACTGGACTACATCATTCCATATATATTGACTAGAGCTGCAGTTAAACTCACCTGGAACAATAAATAAGCATCCCTTGCACACGGCCGTAGACTTACAGGACAGTTTTTGTGTCTGGTGTTAGAAACTTCCTCAGTCTTTTCTACATCTAGAAATATGCAGCAACAAATTTACAAGCTAGTTCATTATGGATTTCTGTTGGTATTGAAAGTTTTGCACACTCTTCAAATGACATGTAAAGGTAATTAAAGTATGAACAACAAAATCATGAAGCTTGTGTAGCATTTTTGCAAGTTTCAGAGTGAATTACTTCTGTATTATTACAATTATGTTTCAGTGATGCAAATAGCAAAGATGTCTTTTACTTCACATGTCAAAAATTTGTTGCACAGTTGTAATGGGTTGTAGCTCAGCAAATATGATAACCAGTATTGTGGCATCTATAGTAGTAAGGGCTGTATATAAACAATAAACAGACCTTTAGGACTGTTATCCTCTGTGACAACCCTATCAAACACAACAGACACCATCTGACGGACAGTAGCAGCTGCTGTTCCACTCACTGTTGAATCTTTGACAAAATAAAGTCTGAAACACAATGCCATAGCCTGCAAACAAAGAAATTATAAACAGAAATTGTAATTTTGCTATGACAAACAATTCCTTATGGTAATGATGCTGAAAAACAAGCAAAGCATTTATGGAAAAAATGTATAGCTATGATAGCAATGAAGACACTTTTGGACTGTCAGAAAGTGTTTTCTCATGAGCTAAATTAGTACCCTGCAAGTTGCATATAGTATTCCATGTTACCTTTCCCAAGTGATCTCCATGTACAACATTAGATGTAGTTATCAGGAGTATAACAGTTTGAAGAATTCTCAGTTCTTCTAACCCACTCTCCATCAGGTTCCATAATGTACCAACAAGAGTATTAGCTGATGCCTGATAACATAATCAACATATCAAAGGTAAAGAATGTGTAAACAAATAACCCTATCATGCATGAAAACTATAAAGCTTTTTTCTAAATAACCCTTTCGTTGGAAACTTGCCTCTCTTACTTGTGGTATTGTTTATTTCTAGAAAATATCCATACACATGTATAAACCCCTCGGGGGGGGGGGGGGGGGGGGGGGGTTGGGGTCGGGGGCTGGGGCGGGGGCGGGGGGGGAGGCGGTGGCGGGGGCAGGGGGGGCGGCGGGGTGGTGTGGGCTCGGGCGGGGGGGGCGTTCGGGGGGGAGTTGGTGGGCGCT
>JAAAQI020138705.1:0-12375 GCA_011800005.2 Stichodactyla mertensii
ACTAGGGATCTGGTAGGGGGATACACATATCACTAGGGATCTGGTAGGGGGATACACATATCACTAGGGATCTGGTACGGGGATACACATATCACTATATCACTAGGATGGCCGAGTGAAAGAAAAAGAATTAATTAATCTTACAGGACCTCTCGGTATTCTTTTTACACAGGTATCCCAATGCGCGGGCTTCCTGTGGTTTCATATTTTAAGCGGCCATTTTGAAAATGTTTATTTTTCTTGTGTGCAGCTGTTATAATTAATTCCACGTTCTTTATTGATTATGAAATGATGAAAGAGTAATGATAATATAAAAGGGAAGACTCTCACAAGATAAACCATGTTTTGGCTGAGAATTCGTCCCTCTTCAACAATTTCTAGAGCTTTGGTAAGTCAACGAATCCTTAAGCTTAGTTATTTTTAAGATTTGTACAGAAAAGATGTGTTTATATTCCGATGTATAAGAAGACCATTACATTGAATTTTCCATCCCACACTGGTTTATGACATTTTATAATTATTTTGATAATTATATTAATGGAGTTATCGTTAATTATTGGGTGGGTTGCGTTTCATTTTTACTATATTGATTTTGTACGCCCTCTCCCCATACAAGATGCAAAAAATATTCAGCTTCCCCCTGGATACCAAAAAAAGGTGCATCCACCCCAGAACACTTGCAAAAGTTTTGATACCCTCCCCTATTGAGGTACATAAAAAATGATGACCCACCCACCCCAATTTGCACCCACCTCCCCCCTTGTTGCTGATTAATCATAACTCTCTAAGGCCCAGTTCAAACGTCGAACTTCTCATGAGCGGAACCCAATGTAAATGAGATGTTAATGAGCAGAAACAAAAGATTTGACTAATTTGCATTAGATTCGACTCGGCAAAAGTTCAACGCCTGAACTGGGAATAATCTATAATCATTACAGGCAAATGTTAACCCTGGGTGCAAGCTTCATACCGTGTCATGTGTATTAGTCAAAATGGCCAATCAGTACAGTCAACCATGTCGGCAATTGAATACCGGAATTTATTACTTTTCACAAGACTTTGTCCCAATATACTGGACACAACAAACTTTGGAATCAATTCACTCCTTCAGTCATCTTCCTTGGTGGGGTGTTATTCTTGGAGTGACGTTCTTTCTAAGGACTATTATTACACTGCCCTTGGCAGTGCGGCAGAATAAATTAGTGGCAAGGATTGAACTGCTTCAGCCAACATTAAAGATGATGTCAGAGGCTCTTAAGCACAGAGTTGCAGTGGACAGCAAGCGAGCTGGTAAAACTGCAGCTCAGTTTGATGCAATTTACAAGAAAAAGGTACATTGGATAAAACAAACTCCTGGGCAATTAATAACGAAAACAAAGTAAATCACTCGCAACATAGAGGTTTAGATATGTGATCTTAATAGACCTCTTTACTTTGGGCATAATGTTTACCCATTTCAGACTATGTGTCATCCTCTTGGGAATAAGATTCTTTGTTTGATATTCATACATATTAATGAGTCTTCTCAAGTGTTACCAAGAAACAAAACCCACGAGATCAATGATATGTGATCAGAAATGGGAAAACATTACACCCAAAGTAGGAGGTCAGTTGGCAGATAATTTCACCAGTAGTGGTTTGAGAAGCCAAATCAAACACTTTTTAAAAGTTTATATAGAGAATAATACATGGATGCGCAGAGATGTGAAATTTATCTTCAAGTGTTCAATTTGATATCTCATGAGTGAGCGCAGCGAATGAGATTTCAAATTTAAACACGAGAAGATAAATTCCATATCTCCAAGCGTCCATGTATTTTTCTGTTTATTATATAAACTATAGTGTTTTCAAGGATTTCTACCACTGAATGCTAAAAGTTCAATTGGTTGATATTTTCACATGTGAAAAATATTGTATTTTTACGTGTGCTGAGATACGACATTTCTTAGTGGTAGAAATCCTTGTAAAACACTGTAGTTTATGTAATAAAATATTTTTTTTCATATGGCTGTATGATTTTTTAAATTTAAATTTTCAGATTGTTCAAAGAATGCATGCTTAATTTTGTGACATCTGAGAGTTTTGAACACCTAAGTAAAGTTATCACTGTTTATTACTAAAAAACACATCAAAATATGTTATTTATTTAATTAATAGTTTTATTCATTTATAATCAAATGTCTTAGCATCGTCGTATGATGTACGAGCTCTATCAAAATGAAGGGTGCAACCCAATCAAGATGTTTCTATTGCCATGGATTCAGTTACCTTTATGGATTATTATTTCATTAGCACTAAGAAACATGACTGGAACAAGCTATACACAGAAAGGTAATGTGATTGAAGACTCTTTCTTTACTTATTACAATCTATTTTCCCACAATTTTTTTTTCTCTAGTAATTATTTCAATTCGTTGTATCCTAAAAGTAATTATTCATTTCCAAATTGCATTTGAATTACAAATAGATGATAAAAAACTATGCTAATTATAATTGCTTACAAAACTCCAAAAAATAAAACATCACTGTAGTTTGTTTACTACTGCTGTTATTTTCTGTAAATATTCTTCTATTAAAAATGCTAGCAAATATTTCATCTGCAGAAGATTTCCAGAAGTTATTTTCTGTAGTGATGTAGTCTTTGTATTCTAGCCTTTCTTTCTCTGATTCCTGATACTAAAGCCATTGTCTTCTAAATAATTTGACCTGTCGATGTACTTGGCCTTTGCAGACCTCAGGACCTCTTGGATTTCATCTTCTGTCAATTCCTTCTCATTGATTTTCCTCAGTTCTTCCTCCAGTGCTTGAGATTTTCTTGCATCAGCTTCAGCCATTTCTTTGTCAATACCTGTGTCTTGAAGTAACTTGGTGATGGATCTTGGTGACTTTGAAGGTGAACTGTATTGCTTCATCAACAGAGCACGGGCTGTTGCTCTTTCTGACAAGAGATCTTTACCTGCTGCCAAAGTAAATGCATGCTTATAATGATGTTTGAGTTGTCCAGTTTGGTTCTCACTCTCTGTATGGTCATCTTTAAGACCAATTCCACTCTTTAATTTGCGAATATCATCTGAAAACTCAAACATTTTGAATTCTAGTTGTTCCACCTCTTCACACAATGACTGGAACCTCTTTGCAATCTGGCTAATATCAATCTCTCCTTCAACTTCATCTACAGGGTTAAACTTCACTTTGCCCTTCTCTTGAATTGTCTTGCTGTCATTACTGTTTTCTTTCTTTTCATTTGAGGTAAGAAATCTTGTCTTAGTTTTATTATCCTTGTCATTGTTTCCACTTTCCTCCTCTGAAATTCCTCTCTTGAAGCTATAATTTTGGCTGTCAGGGTCTTGTCTCTCTTTGAAATATTTTCTCATATTATTCTTTGCTCTGATGCTAGTACTTCCATCACCATTAACATCATCTGTATCATTATCTTCTGAAGAAGAGGTTTTATATTCTGGTACTTCATCTAACTTAGGGTTACTCCTACAAAACCTCACTTTATTGCCATCAGTCTTGTCAGATGCTCCTGCAACAGCTTTGCTTTTGTCAGATAATCCAAATGACTTGAGCTCAGGTTTTTGTGATGATGTCATCAACATAAACATAGGGTTGGGTTTCATCCATGCGTCAGATTCAGAGCTGGAAAATCTGGGTGAGGTCTTCGGTGAGAAGCAGGTCTTGGTGGGTGTGGCAGGTGACATGCCATTATCTGTACTACTCGTAGATACACTCCATCTGTTTTGATTACTCTTGCTGCTATTATTAGACCATGACCATGGTTTATTTTTCTGCTCGCTCTTCTGGTCACCATGGAAACTGGTTGTGTCCCTTGATGCTCTTGTCTTGGCATCATATGTTTTTGTCATCAGAAAACTTTTTTTTTCGTATTCTTCATCTGAACCACTTGTAGGTGGAGATGGTGATGATGTCAATGAAGATGATGATGATGATGATGAATCCTTAGAACCAAAAAGCTTCTTCTTAGGGCTCTTGATGTATTCGTACTTTGCAAGTGTCTCCATGGTTACAGTTTCAAATGTATACTTCTTTCCTTGTCCTCTTTGTGACGTATCTGAATCCTCTAGGGATGATAAACTCCTGATAGAAGAGGATCTCTTGATTGGACTACCAGGTAGACTGTCTTGGTGTTCAAGAGCTTGTATCCTTGACCTGAGATCACTGCAGCTTGAGAGAGATCTGGTCAGTGTGCTGTTAGTTTTGGGTGTTTTCTTGGGGCTTTTGGCAATCTTCTCTGCCAAGAGTTCAGTGTAAAGACGCTTTGTTTTGTCATCTGATTCCCACCACTTGTATCCAGCCTTGGAAGGAGAACTGGTCATCATATGGATCCTGGTGGAAAAACCATCATCATCATTATTATCATCATCATCATCATCATCACCATCATCATCATCACCATCATAGTTATACTTTATTAACTGATGCTATTGATGAAGATGATGCATGATGATGATTATGACAATGGTGGTGATGATGGTGGTGGTGATGATGATGATGTTGGTGATGATGATGATTACAATGAAGATGGTGATGATGATGATTGATGAAGATGATTGATAATGATGGTGGTGATAATGCCAATAACACGACTACAAAAACTTTTTTTAGGTTAGTTTGTTAGCCCTCTTCCCTCCTTCTTTTCTTCCTTCCTTTCTTTCTTTCTTTCTTTCTTTCTTTCTCTCTTTTAGCATAGTTTCCCATGGATAATGCATAGAATTATGAAGCCCATCTTTGTGTTTTGACAGTGGTTCTATCTTTGTGATATTCTTTATTTTCCAGGTTCTGATTCCTCTGCACCCTGTCCCGACATGTCAAGTGAAGGTTTTCTCTGGTTTCCTGACCTCCTGGTACCAGACCCTTCAATGATTCTTCCGTTTGCTATAGGGGTTTTCAATCTGACCAACATCGAGGCGAGTAAAACACTCTTTACTTTTCACAGCGGGCAATGTGGGATTATCTTGGCTCTAATATGGCTTCTGTATTAAAGCCCTAGTGTGATTAGATACGAAGACACGGCACGATTATGGCACGGCGCATGAGTGCAGTAAAAAATTCGCGTCATGTAGCAACTCATTCGATTAGAAGTACAAAACACTGGGATGACGACTGCTAAGTTGTGGACTTTTTCCGTGCACAATATTCTGCCTCATCTTCAAACTTAACCTACGCGTATGTCATTCTTTCAACAAACAAAGAAATTTTACAAAAACTCGTAATTTCAACTGAGTTTCTTAGCTGTCTTAAACTGCTTAGCAGTCTTAAAATACTAAGAAAACCCCAGAATCCTAGAGCGTCAAAGTTTACCGATCGTCCTTGGTATTGATGAAGTATTTATCGGCTCCTGATCACCTAAGGGTAATGTACAGACTCGTAGTCAAACATTGCAGTAGGAGAAAAAAATACCCTCTAATTTCATTCCCGTTAGTGCTAATGCACTTTGAAAACACGTAATTTTAGTACAAAATGAATAAATAAAGAATAGGAAAATGGTGTTTTTGTATGACAAATGGAGCGTGAGACGCGACTCGTACGATAATAATGGTAGCCAACCTGGGTATGGTTAAACAGAGCGGAATACAACTGAGAAGCTCGTACATTAATCAGATTTCAGCGAGTAAAACTTAAAACATTGTTGAATAAAGTAAAAAGAATCTTACCTGACCGAACAGCGCGTTGAAATTCTTCAACGAATATCTAGCTGATCCGGTGAGCGTTCGTTTCGTGTGGATGTTCACCTGTACAGTCGAGTGGACCGTATTGTTTAGAGTTGTTCACTCCCAGTTCGATTGTTCTCATCGCCACACCACCGAAAGTGCGCTTACATGTCTAGAAACTGTGCTCTGAGTGGCTGGGTTGAAGTTCAAACCGGTTTGCCAGATAAGGTGTGGCTGACGCTACAAAGTGACAACAACTCGTACCATTGATTTGACCAAGCCTAACAAAAATGCTGAAAAAAACAGGAATAGAAAAACGAAAAAACAAAAAACAAAAAAAGTAATACAGCGTACTCGTACGTTACTTTTTCTTATGAAATGTACTCGCTAGTGTTTGGGAAAAGATTTTCAAATCGATACATGGAGAAAATAAGTTTTGGTTTCATCATTACTTGGTATTCAAAAACGACAAGCAAATGCAAAGCTCGTTTTCAAAATCATTGTTCGTTTTTTCTTTATTCTTGTTTTCGCAAAAACTGACGACAGTTTTCACTGGACTACCGCTTATTTTCATGTAATTTTTCCTTGCGAATATATTTTTGTCTTTCGTTTTCATAATTCACGCAGAGCCGTTTTTAAGTCATCTTCACTAACATTAAAGTTTGTTTTCCACCTGTTGATGCATCGCCTATAACCTGTTGTTTTGTCTTGTTTTACATTGTGGTGATTGGCTAATCGTGCTGGTATATTTTGTCGCCTGTAAAAGAAATGTCTTTCGGACAGACAGACAGACAGAAAAGCATGAGTCGATTTGGATCTGATATTGAAGATAAAATAAAACTACGTTATAATCTAATCCCGAAAAATATCGCGATTTTAAGGAGACAGTTTTGTGTCAGGTTTAATGTATAAGAAATTTACTTAGATAATGGCCATCATCATCATCATCATCATCACCATCACCACCACCACCACCACCATCACTATCATAACCAGCATCATAACCATCACCATCATCACTATGTGCATCATCATCATCATTCCCATATCATTCCCATCATCACTATCATCCAGACACAATATCCCTACTGATCAACTTTTGTATTTCAACCTTTTTCAGATTCATGCATTACGTCGCCAACAGCCCACAAGAAATCAGCGTATATTCACCAATGCTCTACGCACCATGTCAATTGCTATGATTATGTTGGCCTCGCAAGTCCCATCTGTAAGTACCCAAACTTCATTGTTTTTTTCTATGGTATTATTACTTTCCTGAAATTTCCTAAATTTTTCAATACTTGGCTGTTTCAAACTGTACATTGATTTGACCCCTTAGCCTCACTTCTATGTTTTCTATCACTGTAATCCCTCTTAGGCAATGAGCTTGTACTGGGCAGCCTCAGCTGGGTACGGAGTAGGTCAAAATATCCTGATGAAGCTCCCAAAGGTCCGACGACAGTTTGGTATACCAAAAACCCCAAGTGAAAGTAAACAACCATTTAAAGATCTCAAGAAATTACTTGACGTCAAGGTGGATAATTTTATTCAAAAGCAACGACAAGATCCTTGGAATAGCAAAAAGTAGAATTAGCACACAAACAGATCTGTAAGAAGATTAGTCCAGGTAACCCTCTAGCTACTAGTTATTAGTGATTACAATAATTTGCTATTTTTAGATGCTGTACCAGATATGGAAATGGGAGGGAACAAGAAAGAAAGAAAATAGGAAAAAAGCAAGAAAAAAATTTTATTCATGAAAATAGGATATTGTTTAAACAATTTTTCGATAATTTATTATCAAATAAATAGGTAATGAAATAATATATAGCATTTTCAATTCTTCAAAATTATATGGAATTATATCTAAATATGTTCAACAAACTCTTACAGTTTTCTCTAAATGTTAATCAAAATTTAATCGATGACACCAATGGCCTATTTATGAGAAGTAAACTCTTAAGTAATAAATAGGACGTAAATGAAAATATCTAAGATTAAATTTTTGGAATCCTTGATTACAACTCTCCTCCATGTTCTTCCAGTTCTTCCAGTTCTTTTTTCGTTATTGTTCTTCCATTACACAAACAAGCATTTCTCTGAGCTTCTTTAAATGCCATACATCCTAGTGCTATTGTGCCAGAGTAAAACAAATCAGATGAAGTCTCACATGATTTCAGTTCTCTTTTACTTAGTTTTTTACCAAGCCCTTCTATGAGGCAAACATTGTCTAGACAAGACTTGAAGTCCTCATCACACTGGTTTCTATCACTGTTACAAGTATCATAGCATTTATCGTGAATATTACAGCACTCTGTGAATCCAGGCAAGTTTGGTGTGTCTATCTGAAAAGTAGAGGTGAAATTTAATGTCATTTTATAGATTGAAATGTTGATGACTGGTAGTTTCATTTGATATTTATAAATGTCCAATGGTTTGAAAACTCTTTAAGACTAGGTACACATAACAATTCACTGGTTTCTTATTCTTGACTTTGAGGGGTGGTTTGCATAAATACAATAGCTTATTTTCCTTTACTGCACATAAAAACTATTGTGTTCAAAGTGCCCCTCAAGTTTGTTGCAAATGAGCCACAATGAAGGGGCATAAAAAAGCAGTGTATTGCTATTGAGTGACTGAGTTAGTTACTACATAATTTTCTTACCTTTAGTCCCATTGAGCCACAACCATTGCTAGAGGGTCTATGGTTAGGATTGGCAATTGGTTTGAACCCTGGAATTAGCAATGAAAAAGCTATGAAATGCAATATTGTGTAACAGAAATGCTTGAAAAATTTATAATGTTAAAATATCCTTTCAAAATGTTATTTAAACAGAAAGATCAAAGGTTTTTGCCTTTAATTGGGCTTGTAGAACCAACTACAAGTTTTATATACTATTTTCATCAGAGAAGTTGGAAAAGGAAAGAATAAGCTTTAATCCAACAGGTGCACTAGAAATTTAAAAACTGAGATTGAAGTTTATTTAGCTGATTATTTGTCAATAAAAACTGTTGCTTATTCTACAGCTGTGATTAAACAAAATATGACATAAAACAGCTGTGTTGATATCAATAAATAATGAGGTATGAACATGATAAACCAATCACATGTATCCAAGTCACAACACCATTGAACTTGCTGTAACTCTTAATTCTAACGTTTCTGACATAAAAACGTTAATTTTACATTTAAAGTAATGGCGATAGTAAAATTTAGAATTAATGACTCATTAAAAGAATTTTAAATTAAGCTTTATTTTCTATTTTGATTTTCTTTTTGAAGTTATAAAGTTTTAGTTTTTGTTTTTTGAAATACTTCAATATGTTGTTACATAAGATATCAAAGATCAATAAAAGAATTAGAAAAGTTCTCGTAAAAGTGCTTGAGATTTTATCCAGTTTCAAGAGGTTTTATACTTTAATCCTTTCTTTTCATAGTCTCAATAGTACATCGTTTGTTATAATCGTGTTCTATCGCGTTGTAACACTTACCTCGTGGACATTTAAAGCTACATTGACTACCGCCTGATAATTCAGCCAAAATCTTTGCCAGATCTCCAAGTCCACCTGATGGATCGTCACTACTTGATACTAACTTAACTAAAATAGCTATTACACTTACCATTAACGCGCAGTAATTCATTATAAACGTTGTTTTTAAGAGTATAAAAGTGTTACAAATAATAAAAACTAGAATTAATCAAACTTTCAACTCTAGTTACCAGGTCTCTGTGGCTGTTTGGTTTTTGAGCCCGCGATACTTTTCGTTGGGTATAAACTTCATGTATTCCACACATAAGGTAACGAATATCTTGTTTAATGATCATGAATGACATTGGTAAACAAAAAGGTTTTTTTCTTTTATTAATCTACCATACTGAAATACTTAAAACGAAATGGGAATGATAATGATGAACTTATGTGTAAGGCTAATCTAAATCCTAATCCACTGCGATCATTATTCATCAAAGTATAGTCAGATTTCGTCTTAATTTTCATTTTAAACGATCCAAAATTTTGCATAGAAGGGCCCGACAAAATCATGAGGCTACTCTTTCCACGTGTCTGACATCATAGTCGCCATATTGGATAAATTCAACAAATTGTTTGTCGTTAGTTTTTAGACTTGTGTCCTCCAAAATGACCACCGAGAACCATAGTATGCAAGTATACAAAAAGATTGCTTTACTATTGTGTAAAGACTTTGAATATTTTAATTTGCACAAGGAAGTACACTCTTAGAATTAATTCAGTATTCTAGCTCAATTTCTTGGTCAATTAATCAAAGTATTCGATACTTTACACGAGTATAATAATGGCTTCCTTTGATCAAAAGTCATTATAGGCTTAACTCGTTTTTGTCGGTATTTACTTGTCTGATGTTTAGTGCATTTCGAGATTGTCACCTGGCGATTCTTTTGTCGCTGTAATGTTCCTCTCATCTTTTCCAATCGATGTTTTCAGCGTCTGTCAATATGTTCTCAGATTTTTGAATAGCTTCACCACAACCTGTCAAAACTGCTTAAACAAATTCTATTTTAGTGGACAGTTAAGGGGCAAAGGTGCAGTGTTTATCATTAAATACAAACACAATTCGATCTTGACTATTCTCTGCGAGCAGGGACAAGCTATTTTGAATTTCTTGAAGTCAGTCTCTCGGGTTACTGACCCACTAATATTTACATAATAGGAATCTTGGATTGAATTTCGTGAGCACTTTGCTTGAGATCTTGATCATGGTGCTAACTACCGCAAGTCAATTTGGTTCCGAAACGACTCCACCGCAAACTTCTTTGGACAAAGACAACAGCAAATGTTCCATAAACTATAAAGATACTTGGAGTACACAAGAACAGGGTTTGGATAGTGCGAGGGTGTTGGATAAGGCGCGCGGTTCGCAAGGGAACCAGAACAATGTGGGTCTAAATCTCTTTAATAAGCCAAGGACTTCAGGATTTCAAGCTAGTCCCGCTCCCGACCAAAAGATGCCACGAGTGCAGCAGTGCGTTACTAAAGGACAAGAAAAGTTTGCAAAACTGGAAGTGAACAGCCTCCTTAAACAAAGTAAGTCAAAGATCAAGGAACAACTACGACACCCCAGGCCACCACACTTTCCTCGCTCTCACAGCTCAAAAAATTTGCAGCAAATTCCAGGAAGTAATGGCTGCTTGACAGCTGGCAGAAGAATTCTGTATCGCAGTTATTCATCTCCAAATATTAGCTCAACAAACAACAGCATTAAACTGCCCAAACCGACTCAAGATCTTTTATTTAACACTGGTAAAGTGAAAGGAAGTAATAGCGGGAAAAGAGGTAATGAGAGGCTGAGAAATACTGTCAAAGAACTGCCGTCTGTCGCGGGAAAGAATAAAGAACAATCTTCGTGGAGGAATCCTTTTGCCACTAGCAAGATGGTGAAACACCTTCACCAAACGTTTGCAGCTGGAAAAACAAGTAATGCCGAAAACCACCACGAAGACGAAAGAATAATAAAAGAAATAAAAAGCCAGTCAAATGAGAGTGAAATGGAGAAACAAGATGAATGGGATTGGAGGAATTTGAGTTCCACAAACAGACATGTGGTGTTTGTAATGAATCATGATGAGGGACGCTTGGAGACGTTAGGAACCTTGCAGCCTGTTCCCGAAGAACCAGAACACGAGCACCCCACGTGCAACGAATCACCATGGCATTACTATGACAACGAATCACGTCATCACAAAGTGAACGACCTGTTTGAATCCGACGATGATCAGGGACTGATACTCAACGGTGATAGTGGTCTGGACCCGATTAAAAAGGCTATGATAAACGATTGGATCGCCGATGTGACTCTTAAGACATCTCAAAACAAAGGCGAACAATTAGATCAGTGACTTGAACGTTTGTAGGATATCTACCTGGACTGGAACTACTGCTTGGGCTGCCTGTGGTCTGACTCAGTGACTCCAGGTTGTGCTGGGACTGTGTGACGTCATGAACCGTTTCATGACATGTTTTCTCGCGTGCCATAAGTTGAGATCTGGTGTACAAAGCCGTAGTGTGAAATATTCTACGCGTTCGTTTTACTGCATGCATCGCTCAAAATGTACAAAGTTGTTAAAATTTAACTTTGGTAATCGAGTTTCGCAAAATAGTAGATAATACGGCCACATTTGAGCATTTCCTGTTATGTATTCTCTTTGGCACACAAATCAAGTTAAAACTAGACTCGAACTTCAATAAATCCTGTTTTATTCAAAGGCGAAATTTGGAGAAAGTGTTCTTCTTTCTTTATCGAGTATGGAATTTTTACTCTTGGTATGTGTCATCCCTACTTGTCATACTTCTTAGTCTCAATATCTTGAATCTTGTAACCCAGTACTCTGTTACGAACGACACACTTACGGATAACATCACCCAGTTTGCTTTTGAAAACCGTTTAGTTCCGAACTTATTTTCTTTTTTTTTAATTCGAATGATCTTTATGCCTCAGTCATTTCAGTTTTATTTCTCTTGGTTTTTCTTTCGTTTTTCTTCTCTTTCATTTTTTCCTTTATCACATTTTATATATTTCTTGGTTTTCTTGGTTTTGTATCCGAGGCGAAGTCATAACAAGCTAAAGTTCGTGATCTATGGTGGCTCGTTGGGACAAACGTATATGTGTAAACGAGCATCCAACTTATATGTGTAAACGAGCAACCAGCGGATAAGGGTTGCT
>JAAAQI020138716.1:0-12375 GCA_011800005.2 Stichodactyla mertensii
TTATTATTATTATTATTATTATTATTATTATTATTATTATTATTATTATTATTATTATTATTATTATTATTATATTCCAAGATATATAATAAATAATAATAATAAGTTTAATAATAATAATAACAAATAATATTTACAGAAGTTCTAAAAAAATAATTATTTAATAATTTTTAAAAAAATTACAAATTCTATTTATAATTCAAATCTAAAAATTAAAACAAAATTTCGGCTACATTGGCGTTAAGGTTAAAGTCATTCAAAAATTCAATGTCCTTATAAAAAGGGGTTCTTGTCCCCCTGACACACATATGTACTGACTTAATTATTTCAAAACATAAACGAGTTCTAATCCATGTTATGTTCCAAGATATATTGATTTTGGGATATAAACAGCAGGCGTTAATCCCAGCGCGTGCGTAGACGCCGACAGATATCACGTGACAAGCCCATGTGATCTAGCCACCCATCCCCATACTTCAACAACTGTCAATCATAATAGCAGCCCGTCCATAAACAACTTAGCACTGGTTGCTGATTGAAATTCTTAAAACACATCACTTTCATCAGTACAACTAAATCGTGAAAAGATGTATTGGCAATCTTTCAGCCTCTTCTACAAGTCCTTTTGTCTTTTTCTTCGCTCAGTCTCAGAGCTTGAGGAGGTTTCAGTTTTTCCATGTCTTATCTAACCATATTTTAGTTCTGACGCTATGCCTTAAACACACCAAGATGGCGGGGATCAAGACGTAGCAAACTTTTATAGTTGCGCATGTCAGTATTATATCAAATCCGAATTCTAAATCATCATAATGTGAATGCGTCATGAGCATATCGAAGTAAAAAAAAACTATGTCGTTACGATGAATATGTTTCTTCCTTTTTATGGTTATTGGTGGTTTGTGCATGTCACTGAGACTACATACGCATAGATCTAACCATTGTGATGCCCTGGAAGTTTCTTCTGACTATTTATTCCGTATTTCTCTTTTTCTTAAATACGAGTGCTTTTAGAACAAAATGTTTTATGATTAGCGAAATTCATCCATACTTATCCTGTTGTCACAGCAAATATTTAGCATAATTATTTAGAAGGGCCCTTTTACAGTACTGCTTGTTGAACGTGTACCATAATTTGTTTGAACATTATACCTTAAAAATATAAATTTGACATAGCTCTAGCCGACATTGCGTGCTGATTGGCTAACGATGCAACTAATTTAGCGTGGATTTCCCTACTTACACAGGCAGCCCATGCTTTCATAATTTTCTATTTGCTCTCTCAAAAACTGAAGAATCTTTGTTTTAAGAAGTTCAATTTGTTGACAGGAAATGATTCAATAGTCGAATACTACTATGGGCTTAAGAGGGGGCAAAAATACGTTGATGACACCAGTTATAGTGTTACTACTGTCTATCAATCAAGCCAAAACTTTGGACGATCCAGGTAATGAATCGCCTATTTACGTCCCAGCTTGTTTTATAATTTTCAGCTACTGCATCGCTGTTTACTTACTGGATATCCCTTAACGAGGTTTATTTTTTCGTGTTAAAAATGTCTTTTTTTTTCCCAAAGGAAACTGTGATTTTGAATATGGCTATTGCAACTGGCACAATGATAATCTAGATGATTTTGATTGGTTAAGAGGCAGAAACAAAGAGTCAGTTGGTTTAAGAGGCGCACAACGACTACATAACCAGACAAGAGGTAACTAGAGTAGCTGTTAACTGTTACTTTTTCGGATATAAAGTGTAACCACCTAAAATGGATAAACCATTTTTTTAGGCACCTACGCTTCTGGGAATTACATCTTCAATGAGAAGCATTTTCCATTGGCAAAAGGAAAACTTGTTAGTCTGGTAATGAATACTTCAAAATGTATGACTTTCTTGTACTTTATCAATGGAACTAATGTGACAAGTCTACAAGTTAACATCAAAGTGAATGGCATCGAAACCCTAAGATGGGTAAGATCAATTAGGAAAACGGGCAACTGGGCTGAAGCTCAAGTTTTCTTCAACGAGACCAGGCAATACCAGGTACTAAAATAAATTCGCTTTAGAAAGGGTTTCGTTATATAAGTACAAGGGATTATCAAAAAACCTGGTACGCGCAAGGAATATCTTTATGCACGATGTTATGTGTAAGAAAGTGGACAAGAATCAAAGGGCAAATGACTAACTTTTTCTTTCACCTGACCTTGGAGAGATTATCCCCCAACTAATTGGTACTTGTAAATGAAATTCATTAGGATCATACACCTGCGTGTTCTTTTCTAGTGACTGATTCTCTTGATATTCGATAGGTCACTCTAGTTGTTACATCACACGGTAACTTCGAAGGACAGACTGCAGTTGATGACATAATTTTCAACAATGGATCGTGCATGAAAGGTTTGTTTGCGAGGTTTTATGAAGTAAGATTTTTATTCTAAAAATAAATTACCTTTTAATCACATCGCTAAAATTGAGAGCGTAATGTAACAACTCATTTTACGACAAATTGGAGTCAATAATATTTTCTTCTTTTTTTCAGATACCGACACATTTTATGTTTCTCAAAGACAGTTTTTCAACGTTGCCAACTCACCTCCAACAGACGACTGGAAGGTTCATTTTTCCTTTCGGGCGAAAAAGATAACAGGGAATCTTTCAGATTCGATGATCTTTGTATATCCTGCCACTGGCGAAAATCTGATAATTTCTTTAAATTATTCTCAATTTCCTTTCCCGGCAGACTTTTTCTATAGCATTGAAGATCAAACTTCCAGCAATGTATATGTAATTTTGCGTAAAGGCACAAAGACACAGGAACTACAAACGTCTTCCTACCTCAATGCAAGGCTCTTACTTCAGTCAGATCGGCAGCTTGACATTAAAGCGTTTCAAGTCGTCATTAGTAAGGGTAATAATAATCTCTTATTTCTTCATTTTCATTAAAAATTCGGGGAATCCTAAAGACGATTCAAGGCTGCCTGCGAATATCTCTATTTTCATTTAATAAAAAGCAAAATAAAATCAAAACACCACAATCAACAGATCTGGCTAAAAAACAGTTTTTTCTTTGACGTTTCACCGGAAGGAGAACTCTTTAACAAGACGTAGGGAATATTTTATACCTCGAGAGGAGGTTCTGAGCACCAAGCACTGCCATAAATCACTCAGTGATTCAGAAATAAGATCGCTTGAGTCTCATGTAGCAGTATGATGAATAAATTTGCTTCAACCCAGTTTTTACCACCTCCCCCCCGACTTTGTGTCAGTCAGGAGCTAAACAAAGTGATTCCAGTCCCAATGTGGGATGGGATTCTATAGGTTTGCGTAAGTACAATGTGTAATTTGGTTACCTTATTAAATTCCGAATCAAACATCTATTGAATCATTCAAAAAGCAGTTTCAGAAAACCTGTTGTTAAAACTGTCGACGTTAAGATTCCAGTGCAAATACTAAGATTACATTAAGATTCAGTTGATGTTCGTTTGAAAACTCTCTCAGTTGATGTTCGTTTGAAAGCTCTTTTGAACCCTGTGTAATTTCTGCAAGGATTGCTTAGGATGCAACAGAAGTTCCCTAGGGATTCTGTAGTGTTCTGTATAAGATCTGCGATTGAGTTATATTTTGACGAAGTTTCATCAACAAGTGTTTTGAGTCTAATTTTGTATATATGTTTGGCTCTTGCTTCAGATAACAACCCTGGGTGTCTGTTAAACTGGTTTCGTCTTGAAGATTCCTGTTTTCGCTTTTTCATTGAAGACACTCAGACATGGGACAGTGCACGAAAAACCTGTCGAAGCATTGATAGTGACTTAATAGATGACAAAAGCTTGAGCAAGTTGAGAAAACTTCCTTTAGAAAACCTGTTTGCAAATTTGGACCAGAAGGAGATAGATTGGAGATTGTGGTATAGGACATTTCAGATTCATGAAAGCTTTGGTGGAGTTAGTTGTGGAACATTCGTTGTAATTCAAAATAGAACAGAGTACAAGAATTGCTCTGGGGAGCGACATGGCTTCATTTGTCAAAGTTTGCAAGGTAAAGTAAGTGACTTATGCCAAACAAAACATACACATGTTTGAAGGGTTGGTGAAAGGATAGTGGGCGGGGGAAAAACAGTTGACTTGTACTAAAATCGAAAATTAGCCTGGTGAAATAGCATTGTAATGTTCTTAAAATACCATTTATTTTACTTCCAAAGTTGATGTTGCTTTAGGACGTCCAACAACCGCTTCAATTAATCCAGCCATGGCGGCGTTAGCTGTAGATGGCTTACCTTTCACGTGCTTTCATATTAAAGCGGTAAGAAAGATATTACTATCAACTTCTATGACAAGATGCGAGGTAAACGTTATTGTTTTGACTTGCATTTCGCAACAAGAGGGCCCCCACTAATGGAGACCTGTAGTAGCGTTAGCCAATCAGAATAAAGGTGTTTTGGTAGCCCACTACTCTGTTTATGCTGCCTAGCTTTATACGCTTCCATGTAACTTAAATAAACTACAGCTACTGTAACGTTTACACATATCCTTATTCGATTTAGCTGCTTCATGAGAAAGAAAGTAACTCCAGGTTTAAAACAGATTTATCTTTGAATTTCGGAAGACTGACAATTTCGAAAGACAATTTCGGAAGACTGACAATTTCGAAAGACAATTTCGGAAGACTGAAAATACAAACCCTGTAACCTTTCTATGGGCTTGAGAGCGGAGAGGGACTGGAGAAACGAAGTACAGCACAGAGCTTGGCTTACAGACTTAAAAACGTTAGTTCGTGGAATGAAGGAATGAACTATACGGACCATAGTAATACAAACTGTTTCTTCCTTTGTAGAACGAGACTCCCATGTGGTGGAACATAACACTCCCTAAAATAATGTATGTCCATGAAATCCAAATAGAAAGTAAGTCGGATTCTATAGAAATATTCGTTATGGAGAACAAACATACGAGATTATGTCACAACTACTCAGAGCGTGAAGACGATGGCTGCAGTATTCACGAATAATCCACATTTTCGTTTCAAGTGTAAACACCTAACAAAAGGAAACATAGTTTCTATCAAAAAGAGAGGTCAAGGCAAGTTCTGCCAAGTCTCTGTCATTGCTTTTGGTAAGTTATAATTAATTGCTTTTAGAAGAAATTTGGGAGAAACGAGAAAACGAAAGCAAAAGAATGGAAAGAAGTTACAAAAATTCACCTGACCGGTCACTACATTTTTTAATATACAAATTAGGTAGTACGTAATAGCGGAGCTCCCAGTTTATTTTTATCTACTTGACTGAATTGGTGCAATGCATGGAAAATTCTTACAGATATATTCTTTCACGATTGTGAAAGATAAAAATTAATTGGATGACGAGAGACCACTTTGACCACTTTGAATTCGAGTCGTCTCTCAATAGGGAAATAGGGAAATCCCAAACCAGGAAATATATATATATTTTTAATTAAATGGAATTTATAATAATAAGATAACGATTTTTAAAACACATTTTGAATGCTATATTTTACGCGCCGTCCTAGGAAGCCATTGCACTGCTTTTGTCGGTTTTCAAGGGAACGAATGAAAATCAAGCTGGATTTGAATGATCTACTAGTTGGTTTGATTCTCGTGGTATTTGCTTTTGAAGAAAAAACACTTATTATAAAACACTGCCTAAGTCTTACCATTTCGTATATAAAGTAAGGTGAAGAGCTAGAAATATTGCTAAGCTTTGTTTAAGATGTAAAAAATATGTGGATTCGTGCTTGGCTGAAAACTTCCATTAAAACAAGCGAATAGAGTTCAGTCTAACTTCACACACATCAAAACTACAAGATATATTCCAAGGTAAATCTGTTCATACTTTAATGGAGAATTCAGACAACTACCCTTTTGGATGGACTTGAATGAATTTAGTTTTCAACTTAACTAGTTTTACTAGTTTTTGCTTGCACGGAAAAACATCAAAAACAAAACAAAACAAAAAAAAGTATTTGTCCAAAAACCTTTTGCAGTGTTTGTATATAGGTTAAAGAGCTTTTGAGTACTTATTTTGTTTTCAAACGACAAATACTCGGTGATTTGAAGATAGGCTTGCTCGCTTTCTACATATCCAAAAATTTCCTCGCGTTCCTAGTTTTTAGTTTAAAGTTTTTCAAACCAAGTTTAAAGCTTCAGCAATTAGTTTTAGATATAAACACGAGAGGCTGATTCGGAAAGATGTCAAAAAAGGTGTTTTATTCTCAGAATCATCATTTGCAAGTTTCTTTAGAATTTTTTTACTCGATCGACGCAGTATTACAAGATTTACTAAAAACTCGTTTTGCCAAACAATAATACGAGATGCTGGTAAATAAATGGTGAATATTTTCATTGTAATTTAACGGACTTTCCTTTTTGTATTTTAGTTCAACTTTCACCTGTTGTACCTGCTGAAATTATCAAAAAATATCCAAAAAAAATTTAGACGTTTTGAATCGACAATGCAAAACCCTCAAACAGTGTACTTGTTGAAAAAAGTCGTAGATTGCAAGCTAAACTTACACTCTTTCCTTGCAGCTCATTTGTTCTTGGTCTGTCCTGAAAACAGCGAACTCTCTCTTGGATAATGTTTTCTACTTGTTCTAAACAGTAAATATTTTACGGTAAAATTTTTCAAAAGCTAAAATTGCTAGGATGTCGGCACGCGTCAAGTTCCCGCCAAAGAGCAATCAGCTAATCAGCATCGCGATGGGTTTTCATTTTGTTTCTAAAGTATGGAGCTCCGCTCTCGTGGGCCTTTGGCCCGCGCGGGAGTTCCGCTATTATTTAGAAGGGGCAGGGTGGAAATAGGGGCTGGATCAGAATTTTTGGGCTCAAAAGGAGGGGACTAAGGGAGACAATAGGAAGTTTAGGGAAGGGGTCACCAAATTCATAAAACAAAGATTAAAAATACACCAGCTCCCCTCTAAATAATAACCGGTTCCTTAGAATGGAAAGCTATTTGGATGTCAACACTTTACAAAATACTAAACAAAACCACCTTTAGGTCCATCACCAGACAAAAATCTTCAACAGCCCAACTTTATTTGTTAATCATTGTTTCACTTTTATTTGGTAGATTCAATAGACGACGTCAAAGGAGTTCGCCGTGAAATACGATATGATTCTGGGATCTCAACAGTAATGACTGAGATCTCGAGTTTTACCGGGAACTTTGAAATCAGTGGGAACTACCAAGAAACTTTAACATCTTATATAAAGGTAAAATGAATTAATTGGGAGTTCAAGAATCCAGGACGAAATGCAGAGATCGATAATGTGAAAATTGTAGGGAACAGACCATTCGCTTAATGACGCACTCGATGAGTAGACGGCTTAACCACTAGCCAGAATCTATCACGGCATTGAGTTAAGAAGAACCCTAGATTTGAAACGAATCGGAAAAATATTTCCGAGTAGCTGATATGTTTTTTCTTATGATCTTTAGGCTCCTTTAAGTGGTAATTACACTTTTCACATAAGCTGTTCTTACGATAACCCGTGCAAGTTGGATTTATGGCGATATGATGATGATAGGTCTTTACAGTTACGACAAAAACATACTTGGAATTGGACTCCAATCATACCGAAACAAAAGACAGCTGCTTATAATGAAGACGACTTGTGAGTAAAAGATGATGACGTTCGAGTATCAGTTTTTCTAAAATGCTTGATAATGAAACACCGATATCCATTAAAATCTCAAGGGGTGACTAAAACCAAACAGAAATAAAAACCTTAAAAAGGGTAAGGCTGGAAAAGGACACAAAGAGAAAGGGAGAAGAAGAAGAAGGAAAAAAGAGTGTTGAAAAAGGGAATTACGGAGAAACGTCTTAAAAACATTTTGAATGATTATTTTAATAATTAAAATGATTGGGATTGTTTTAGATGCATCCAAAGGACCTCTGATCCACTTTATCTCAGCAAATGTACTATCTATATTCTGACCGCCACGAACCCTAAAGCCAGAATAGACGTGGGGTGCTTTTCGGTTGGTATGAGCAGACCCGATGGAATAAATGAAAACCCAATTAAAAAGGAACATTTGTTCTCGAAAGACCCAGGTTAGCATCAGAGTATTTTGCATTCTTGTCGCCAAATTCATCCAGCGAAATGGAAAAAAATTAGAATAACAGCACTTTAAGTGGACGTAAAAGTAGCAAATAAAGAATTATTTTAACAGATATGGCATCATTTTGACCGATGTCAGTTATTAAAGTTCAAAAATGGCGTCATGTCTCTTAAATTCTTTCAAGAACTCAAATCATTTTGATAACTTTCTTGAATTATTGAACATGGGCTACATAAGTCTCTGTATTCAATGTTAAGTTTCTGTTTATATTTACTCTGCGATAGGTTCAAGGCTTATAGAATTTAATCTCATGGTATTTAAAGAAAATAGTTATGGTTCTCGGTTCTTGAGTTTATCTACACAAGGTAGGGAAATAATGTTTCTTAAAATCTTAATTTTTAGCTACATAATAAAAACTTAGCAACAAACCTTCCTAACAAACCCGTATCCTTTTGTCTTCGTTTATTTGCTTACTTTGTAACATGATTCACCGAACGACTATGTTTAAAGAGGGTTAGCACTTGACACTCACATCTAAGCACTTGTGTCTCTATGTTTAATGTCTCTTATTACAATGAGACAGGACCACCATTTACGCGGTGATCCTATCCACGGTGAATTAATGTCTGACCATTTGCAGACGATTACACAGTCACTAACGTTGTACATTGAAACAGAAGGGAATTTTGCATGCGCATTCCTGCAGCTGCTGATCAATACAAAATGATCGCCGGCGCAGTTGTATCGTAATAAAATCAAATAATCGACGGTTTTTGCTTCATTTACAAGTTGGAAATGTGAGCTAAAATTTCTGTTATTTTTTAAAGATTAATATCATTTACGTTAATCTATGCAAGAAAATTTCAAGTACAAAATAATGGATAAAAACGATACTATTCAAAGCACGATCTCTGAAAACTTCATTATAACTTATGAAGTATTGTTATGTCATAAATATGGAATCAGAAAAAGAACAACAAAATTTAATTTCTCAGTAGTATGGGTGGAAGATTACCCTGGGTTCCAGAGGCTCTTTCGTTCCAGTGCTTTTCGGTCTTAGGATTCGGTACAGCGAGAGAACCGAATCCTAAGACCGAGAAGCACTGGAACGAGAGAGCCTCTGGAGCCAAGGGTAGTGGAAGATGAGAATATCATATTTCTATTCGTTCCAGAATACCCCAAGAAAAAGTTTACAAAACTGATACAAAGCGATTTTCTACTTGTAATAAGGATAGCTCGTAATTATCAGTAATTTAATAAAATGGAGATATTGGCTGGTTTTAGAGATGTTGGATTTCAAACATGAGAATCGAGCATAATAGCGAAATATGTCGAATTACTCGTGTTATTCTATGGTCACTTGTAATGCCGATTACAGGCTACTAAATACTCAAGGAACATAAATACAGTTCACTACTCGCCTGCCATAGGTCCCCCCCTGATGTTTATCTTGTAGTTTAAAAACGTAGCCAAAGAAAAGTGCTATTTATGACATGGCCGCCATGTTTGGTCACTTACGTGATTCTTTGCACAGCAAAGCTTTATTTATGTGCCTAAAATACGCTTTATAATTCATAATTCTTAAATCTCTCCGAAATGGGACACCTAAAGATCAATAAACCTTATTTGGCATGGACTTATTTTTGGACTTAAATAAATCGTTCAAAAAACATGAGAAAAAATTTTAAATATTTAGATTTGTATCCCTTAAGCCTGGTTCACAGCGTCGTAATCGTAATCGTAAGCAACGTACGCAGACTCAGTAGCGTATTTATCACTAAGGTGTGAAAAAAGACAAGCACTGTTAATGAGCAGTACGCTACTGAGTCTGCGACGTTGCTTACGATTACGACGCTAGTGTGAAACAGCCTTTACTCAACTCGCTCAGCTGTTATCTCGGGCTTCGTGGCAAAAATAACGCATGCGCATACAAAATTCCTTTCTGTTGTCCACTCAATAAAAAAGTTTAGACTACAAGAATTATCACGTGATATTTATAAAACTCGCTCTAAATGCTTGTTTTCCCTTTAAAAGGAAATTATTGTGTACGTAGAGATTCCTTGTTAACTGTTACTGCAATTTTCAAAATCATGCGAACTCTGACCTTCAAACAGTCCGTTGAAGTTTGGTTATATTCTGCCCACCTCAAACAAAAAAAACCAGAAAACTACTAATAAATATGCCTAAAAACCTACCAAATGACTGAAAACGATCTTTAGGCAATTTATAACAGCTAAATATGATTTTGATATTTGGTTAGTTTTTGTATTTTTGATTTTTAATTTTGATTGACGGAAGCTAAATCGGCAAAAACCAGTTGAGTGTTTGGATGTCTGAGTTCGCACGATTTTGAAAGTTGCAGTAATAAATTAGACAACAGTTTAGATTTGAATTTTTACCCCTTTAAACAAATAAACAAATAAATTACGTGACACTTCTTGTAATCTAAATGTCTTTTTTTGGTGGACAACGTTAATGACGTCGACTGTATATCTCTATCTGTAAATACAAATATCCATACTGCGTTCGACTCAACTCACAAGGAGTCTCTCCCTAAGTGAGAATGTTTGTTTGTTTTTTTAAGTTTTTTACTACCCTTCTGTGACGACCCTAAGGACGTCTGCGTAGGATGCTAATTTAGAACTTTCTATATTGTATTCCAGGCTACATTCGACCACGTGGTCCAGACCTCGGTATGTATAACCAAAAGCTCTGCGGCCTTAAATGTGTAAGTTAAGTAGGAAAGAAGGGGCTGAGGTGTGTGGATGCGTACGAGGATCGATAGAGTACAGTAGCATGTGAACATGCACCTAAATAGCTATCTAGTTTATTACTAGAAGATACTAACGGCTCTTTGGCCAGAAACGTATACCACAAGCGACCGTTTGCTCTTTGAAACTGCAGAAAAATACGTTTTCGTAATAACTTGATACGTGTGGCCTTGTGTTATTCTCAGCAAAACGGTGAAAAAAACGGTAGCTTCACGTAAATCAAAGTGATATCAAACAAAAAAATTAGGAAAAAAATCCGTTTATCTACTTCAAATATGCTCTTCTTTAAACATTTAACGTCACTTTCACGTAATTATCATCTCCACATGCTCTTATTACTGAAAAAGCAATGAATGTATGAATTTGTAAGTATTGCATTGTTTTCACTTGAGAATCGCTGAGTTGTGAAAACTTCTTTAGGAATACAAGAAGATACAGAAATACCTCAAACGTCGGCAATAAGCCTATAGAGCCCTTGGGCCTTATGGCTTATTGCCTCCCTTCTCAGTATTTATCTCTTAGCTTCTAATGAACTAATTTTTTTACTTTTTAGCACATGTCGTCGTCGAATCCCTCTCCTTCCCCAAAAATTATCAAAACTATTTTTTAAGACATGAAAGCGGTGAATGGGAGTTAGATGATGTGTTTTCAGACCCTAATTATAGACCCTTCTAATAATTCCCGACGTCATTTTGAATAACTTATCGGTGACGTCAAACGCAGATAGTCTTGAAATAGACCTTTTCACTAATACAGCGGCCATTTTGAATATATTGTTTAAATCTCAATATTATGGGATGTCCAGGGGGCAAACAAAGGCGTTTTGAAACTCGATCTATCCGCGTTTGACGTCACCCATAAGTTATTCAAAATGGCGTCGGGAGTTATTAAAAGGGTCTATTAATGTGAGTGCTATCGCTTTTCAGGTTTAGCAACGAGAAGGCATAATGGCCCAAGTAAGTCTGAATTTTTTAGTCATATATAATGCCCGTGCTCCGGCGAATTGAACCATCGCTTGCTCTGATATTCGATTCGTGAATCCACCACAACTTTAACCCAGATGAATATGCAATTTCAATAGTTAATCGTTTACGCTACAGAACAAATAATGACAGGATACATAATATTGGCAAACACACTTTAAAACGACTGAGGAATTTTCTATGGTCTAATTTAATGATTTAACTCAAGACTTTCAAATTGAGGGTTCGAATTGTAGATCTAAAATTTAAAAACTCGTGCATTGAAGCCTCCATTACATGTTTTCCGTTTTACCAGCAAGAGCTAATTTTAATTGGTGAATGGATCATTTTGAACTAGAGACAGAGGATAATACAGGGAGTGAAAATATTAGCAGAGGACGAATACGCCTATTTTATACACAATGTATGGCGATACACTAGCCGCATGAATAAGCATGTATAACGCAAATCCCAAATGCATGACTTCTTTAAATGTGTTTCAAACACTCATGAATAATTAATGAGCATCTGGGCCTATCAAAAGCCTCAAATCAGTCACATGCATGAGGCTTTA